>JASCZI010121513.1:0-16466 GCA_036250425.1 Stylosanthes scabra | reverse complement strand
CCCCCCCCCCCCCCCCGGGTCGTTCCAAGCTTTGGCCGCCAGAATTCGTCCTCTTTGAAGTCTAGCCGAGCAATTGTGTAGGAGGAAGAGCTCTTTACTGGCAACCAGAACTGAACATTGGCGCCCAGGCCGAGTCTTAACGATTTTTCCCACTTTTCTCTGTTTCTGTTTGTTTTCACAGAAATGGCTAATCGCCAAAAACCACCCACTCCAAAAGAGATCTTCGCCCTAGTCACCAACCTCTAAGCCGAAAATCAAGCCATGAGACAGGAAATTCAATTACTCTGAGACAGTCAAAACGGTAATGGAGGAAGTGGCGGTGGTGGAGGAGGTGGTGGTGGTGATGACGACGACAAGGTCCCAAATTCTGATGACATCCCAAACTCTGATGATGACACTAGCAGTCAAGGGAGTGATAACGATGATCACAATAATACACCGCAAACCGTGAGAAGAGAAACTCACGTTGACGACGGCAATCCTTTCTCTGATGAGATTATGACCTACCGAATGCCATCAAGTTTCACTTTGCCAACCACTTTGAAAGCTTATAATGGGATCAGAGACCCAAAAGTTCACGTTACAAAGTTCCGGAGCATGATGCTCCTAAACGGTGCTTCCGACCTTATTCTCGACCGTGCTTTCCCAAGTTTTTTAGATGGTGCTGCTTTACTTTGATTTTCCTCTTTGTCTGCAGGTTCTGTGTCCTCTTTTGCTCAATTTTCAGGACTATTCACAAACCACTTTGCAGCCTCTTCCATCTACACTCATGATTCCGACTACTTGAGCGCTATCAAGCAAGGACAACTTGAAAGTCTTCGTAACTACATCACCAGATTCACGAAGGTGGCCATGGAAATCCCAAACCTCAGCTCCGACGTCCACCTCAATGCTATAAAAAGTGGACTTAGGCCGGGCAAATTCCAAGAGACCACAGCCGTCAACATGCCAAAGACCCTTGTAACATCCCGATTTTCGGCACGTCGATGCTACCTACGATTGGGACGTCACATTACTTCCTAATCTTAATCTTCAACTTCTTTAGCTATTTATTTACACATGAGCTTTTCAATATAAATGTGTTCGTCAAACATTCGAAAATAATAACACTAACTATGTCTCATTATTAGTTAACGAATCGAATATACGAGTAAAGTGTTATAAATTGAAAATATTATAATGGTAATAGCGTTAATTACAGACCAACTGAAACCAGAATACATTTGTCCATCATACTAATACTCGGCTCGACCAAACAAAGGTCTCCTATACTGAGTCGTGAGTCTAACAAAACAAGGAAAAGCTAGCAACCTAAGCCTCTCGTTGTCTAACAACTAGTGAGGCACTCTACTGACTTGGACCAACTGGAGGCGGATAAATGCCGGATAGATCAAAGCTAGGCTGACTGCGAGCATCAGAAGGTGTAGATTGTGCACCGTCGGAGGGATTCCGAGCAAATGCCTGACTACTATGGATGGGAGAGTACTCAGGATGCCGTCGAAGTTCCTCCAAGTACTGTAGGTTATCCTCGCCGGCATCCACGTCCATAGCACGACGAAAAGCCGACATCTCTTCCTCCGAAGGGTCCTCTTCCGGATCTTCTTCTTCTTCTTCTTCTTCTTCTTCTTCTTCTTCCTCCTCCTCAATCCCCTTAGCATCATCAACCTTTGCGGGGGTGTCCTGACTTGTTTTCTTACCCTCAACTTCGTCGCCTTCGCACATCCATCCCTTGGATGGCGGAATGAGTTCCTAACTCTTGAGTGGTCTCGCCCCTTCTAGACCTTGAGTAGGGGGAACTATCTTAGAAAGCGACAGTGGAGATCCGAGTTGACTCACGGGAGTAAGGGGAGAGTATTGTGGTGTTGGGCTTGCTCTTCTTGATGGACTTGATCCTTGCGAAGAATCTCGACGTCTAAGGGCCAAAAGTGACTCAATTGGAAGCTCGTACGGACGATCCAGTTCAAACCGAACACTGTGTAGTGGATGGATGAAAGGCTCATCATCAAAGTAGGACATTCGCGTCTTCATTATAGCCAAGTCCGAGTCTGCTTTCTCGTCGGAGTCCTCGTACTTCTCTCGTTTCTCGATCTCATAGTATATGACTCCGCTTCCCATCTACGTGTGGGTCAAAATAAACAAAAAGGGGGTGAGAACCTATCGTTCTTAGTCGACACCTAAGGGTCAACCAATCTTATTCTAAGGCTTCGTCAATTAGGGAAGCAATTTATATCTCAAGTACTAAAAAAAATGAAAGCAAAAGAAAACAGATAAATAACAAGCAAGAAAAGAAAAAAAAAAAACAACAAGCAACCTAGATTTAAACTAAACACACACATCCAAATCCACAAACAAATATGATGCATGACTATTGTTCCTAGCGCAGGACGTGAGCTCACACATCAGTTGTCTTCCCGCAACCCGACGACTACTAGGAACGAGTCCAAGTATGGTTCCCTAGGAGCGAATGTTGTGGCTACACCGAAGCGACCTGATAAACCCATTTTTGATGGATTATTTTGTGCTCTAAATAAGCAATATATTAGCCTCTGATCACTTGTATACTTGTAAAACAAGCACGTTCATGAATAATTGTTCCTTAGAACTTAAACTGTAAACATATGCTAATTTAGCCAAATTTCTGCTATAAATTCACCCGCTTCCCGTTCCGCTCAATGCCTTGATTTGTTTGTTCAAGCATTGCAGGTTAAAATAGGCTAGAAGCGGAACGAAAGTGGCTAAAAAGGACACAAGGAACGAGGAAAGTATGAAGAAAAGCTTGGAAGCCAATTCCTTCACCTGTGCGTACGCATTGGAAGAGTGGTGCGTACACACCCACCAACCTAGGTGCGTACGCACGTGAAGCTCAATGCGTACCCACCCACCAAACTTGGGCACCACACCTATGAAGTGGGTACGTACGCACTAGCTAGGCAGTGCGTACGCACCCAAGGCCTTGACAGCACCTATAAATAGAGGAAGATCATACCAAGATCACAAGCCTACACACACCCATTTTCTTTTTAGTTTCTCTTAGGATTTCTCTTTTGTAAGCCACACTGGCCAAACATTTTACTACTTTTTCGTTCATTTAATATACTGTTACTCTGTCCGTTTCATTTCTGCTTTTTGTTAATATTACTGCTATTACTCTGTCCGTATATTTTCTACTATTTTGCTATCATGTCTTACTGTTATGCTGCCTGTTTTATTTTTGCTTTTATGATTATTGTCAGTAGTGAGTAGTGACCTTGTGTCTTGGCCATGGGTTGAAGTGTGCGGATGATCTTAGCTATCGGTCCCTAAAGGCATGGATGGGAGGAGTCGGGGTTAGTTCCGATGCCGTTAACGCTACGTCCATGCCAATAACGGGAAGACCTTAACGACGTGGGTTTGATAGGTTATTCGAGTTCACCGAATACCTTGGTCTTACGTTATTGAGTATACCTAGGATCTTTGGATAGGGGCTAACTCCACCACTCGACCATTATACAGAGTGGCTAATTTCCTTTAAGTGACAGTCCATCTAAACTGGGATTGGCAGTGATCATAGGGACACACAGTACTTCAATCCATGGCCAAGCACTCTTTAATTATTCTTGCAATCATATTCTATTTCTCTGCTCTCTGTTCTCAAAATTCAACCATTGCAACCCCAAACATTTTCTCAACCAATAGCAAATCTCGGTTTTCAATTCCTAGGGAGAACGACTCGAGTCCAGTACTCTGTATTTTTAACTGATTGCATCCTGTGACACATCTTTTCTAAATTTGACAAGGTTTTCGTAATCTGGTTCGGAGCTATCTGCGACGAACTACTGCTTTTTGAATTCTAATGAATTTCGAACCGGTCTTGGGGGCCGCATCACGACCCGTACCGCCCTTTTGGGTACTTTTCGCACTCCCTTTGAGGATCTTGAAAGATGGTGAGGATCCCGTCACCTTAGCGTCTGTTTCCGAAGCTATCGTAGAAGGCCGCATCGCTCCTAGGTCACGGATGATCGCGTATAGGGGAGCCACCCATTTGTAACTTGACACTTCAATTCACCCCCTCACCCAACACCAATGTAGCATCCGGTTCAAAGAACCATTTTGGTCGGAAAGTGAAATTCAAATGAAGGTCGGTGCATACCGAACCATTCACTCTTAGCCAACCAATCGATCTAATTAGAGCCGAGAGCGGTGATCCATAACTCGCTCCAACTAGACCAATTCATTACAAGAGAACAAGTCCGATCTTAAACCGAATTCGTTCTCAAGTAATGAACCTGGTCCGATTACACCGTCCCATACCGGTTAACCGGACCAAATCGGCTTGACTATCTTACTTAGACCAAACTAGACTTGGGAGTTTCTCTCTTAATTTACGTATTTATGCAAGGAGCTCCAACTACCACTTTCACTCTCTTAAAAACATGAAATCTGTTTTATATGAACTAAATTAGAAAATATCTTGAATATAGATATTATAAAAGCAACCCCACTTATTCCATTTATTTATACTTAAACCCCAAATTATATATCTAGGTGTATAAGCTAATACTTTTTAATTATAAAAGACTTACCTTAGATTTATCACCATACTAATATTGAATTATCATATTTATAAAAACAGATTTTGATACTATAGTTTTAAAATTATATTTTTACCCTTAGTATAATTGTATTAAACAATATTACCCTCTTCCACTGCCCAATATTACCTTCTTTCACTAAAATACTCATAACTTATTCGTTTCAAAACTTTTTTTGCCCAAACCAATTTCAGTTTAACCCTAATACTTGTATCTATCTCCAGTAAAAACAGTTTTAGAAAATATACTTTTTAAATGATCATTTTACCCTTTATTTTAGCCCATTATTTCTGAAACTACCCATTGTTAATAGAAAATCAAAATAACTTAGGTTCTTTATAATTTAGTCACCAAAACAGAATGTAACACTCATGACATACATATAAACTTACCTTAAAAACAGTTTTAAAAAATAAATTTGTAAATACCAATTTCACCCATTTTCTTTTAACTAAAGAAATTACTTTAAATTACCTTAAAACATATTTCTTTCACTTCTAATCTATTATATCCTTGATTTATTTCATATAAATACTTTCAAAGTCTGGAACTTTTGCAAAATATGTAAAATGACCAAAATGTCCTTGTAGGCTAATTTTCTTAAATTCTCACAAAACCTTAATCACCAAAATACTTTAACATGCTATATACTTTCTTAAAATACTTTTTAAAATAAAAACTCTCCCAAGTCCATGAGGGTCTCTTCGGCCTCATCACAACATACCACCAACAATTTTTCTCAATGATCATCAATCAACATTTTCATTATAACCATTACAAGGCCGGTTCGGCCAAAACAAACATAATATATTACTCCCCAAAATCAACATGCAAGCCTCAATTTATCACCTTTATTAAATAATAATCAATTTTAGCTTAAGTTACCAACTTTACACTTTTTAATCATTTGATCATGCTCAATATCTTACCACTTTTGTACTAGAACCCTAACCCCCTTACCTTTTGGAGATCACTTTGAAAAAGAAAAGAATACACCAAAATCCTTCTAGGGCTTCGGCCAACGTAGGATTTCTTCCAAGAAGACTAAAAATAAAACAAGAAAAGGTAAGGATCATAGGCTTAGATCTTCAAGAACATCACATGCAAGAGTGGTCTTGCATTTACCTTTCAAAAACTAAAAAAAAAATGAAGACTAGAAGGATGGTGATGGCTCAGTGGTTGAAGAAGGAAAGAAACAAAGAGCTTGAAGTTGATCAGTGAGCTTAAAGATGATGGTGATGAAGAACCGAGTTGATGTTGGTGGTGTGATGCATCGGGTCCTTGTGAAAGTAGAAGGAAGAAGTGGCTAATGAGGATCTAGGGTTTAATATAAGGAAGAGGAGGTTAAGATGATCGTGGTAGTGGTCTTGGTGGTGGTAATTTTTGGGAGACTGGGATCTGGTGTTCTTGAATGTTCATAAGAACATTTGAATGTTCATAAGAACATTCAAGATGTTCTTGACAAACTCATAAAAATATGAGGTTTGATCTTATGAGAGGAGTGAGAAGGTGGGTTTTTGGTGTTTATTCATGTAAGATTGAAATGATGGGATGGTGGTGAGAGAGTGAGAGAGTTTCGGTGGTGGGTTGAGAGGAAATGAGAGAATGGTTTTGGTTTTTGATGAGCGATATTGTTTTTGGAATGAATGAAAAAGGGTGTATGTCTTGTGAGTTGGTTTATATGTATGAAATAAAATATTAATGGAAAAGGAAGGGAGGGTTCGGCTGATGCAAGGGAAATAAGGGAATAAATTCCCATAATTTCTCTTTTATTTTAATTGGTTAAAAACTTGTGGTGTCATATTTTTTTTGGTGTACTTTTTGTGGTGATTAAATGAGATAAAATAGATATAAGAAATAAATGATATTTTTGGTGTAAGAAAATGGTGATGTGAATGAGAGAGGTATAATCTTAGCATGGAAAGAAACAATGCAACCAATAAAAATCAATATAAGTGGGAAAGGTATAAGAAATGCTATAATTACCAAAAAGAAAACGATAAAATAATCGGCTTAGGATTTTCGGAGAAATATAGTCGTCTCAATTTTAAAACTCGATAAGGGAATTAGGCTTCACCACTATGTTACTGAAATTTCTCTTATCTCATACCGACCGTCGTATTCGTAGTTTTTTTTACCGAATTTATGGCGAAGACGCGCGTATCTTAAAACGAACGGAACTCATTCAAACAAATCGTGATAATCATAACATATCATTCTAAAGCAAATTTATGGAAATAAAACACTCCATACGGAGATACTTCTCTCAAGATATTCCATTTCCGTCAAATATCGATAAATCGGTTAAACTATCGCTAAAAAATGGTTTATCGTCAAAAGTACCTACGCATCAAAACAGAAAATCTTTATAAACAAACTACTTTTCATATATAACAAGGGTAATTACGTCCCCTTGACATGTCCAAGCATCAAATAAAACACTTACTAACTAGACAGTTCACAGTTTCTGTCACTAACGACAAGTACGATTAAGCGGGGTTTTACAACCCTGGCCAAATTCAGAGAAAAAGCACAGGGATAGATGGAGATAGAGGAGCTCTGCCAAGCAATGAACTCGGAAAAGCCCAACAACAACAGAAATGACAACAGATCAAATAGGTAGAATTCAAATGGCAATAACCAAGATTCCAAAAAGAGTTTCCAACCAACTCCTAAGTTTGAAGAGTACACACAATTCAACACCAATAAGTAGGACATCATCAAAGAAATACTAAGTTCCAAACTAATCAAACCACACAAGAATACTGGAAACTACAAAGACCAAAAGAACACGAACAAATCATAGTACTGCACCTTTCATCAAAAGCACGGTCACAACACTGAAGACTGTGTCATACCAAATGACTTGTTAGAGCGCCTGGCTCGACAAGTACATTGATGACCACATTTTCAAAACCAATAAAGGCAACTCATCTAGTATAGAAAAAGGCAAAAAGGTAATGGGGACAACCCCTTGAGGTGAAATCAATTACATTTTAGGTGGTTTTGCAGGTGGCGGTTCCACTAACTCAGCCCAAAAGAGGTCTTATCGAGCCATGCTCAGCATGGAAGAAGTCGAGTTCCGACCACCTACTCAACACAAAGAGATCCACCAAATTACTTTTGAGCAGTCCAACCTCAAATATGCCACCACGAACCTCGACGACCCAGTAGTCATTTCCTTGTAGGTTAGCGACCATTTGGTCAGAAAAGTACTCTTTCACCCAGGAAGCAGCACAGATGTTCTCTTTTATTCAACTTTCCAGAAAATGAAGCTGAGTGAGAAGTCCCTCCAACCCTCTAACGGAGAACTCGTTGGCTTCTCTAGAGAACGAGTACCAATACTAGGTGACTTTCCTGATTCTAAAACTTTAGATATTCAATACTTTGTGGTTGACTGTTTTAGCCCTTATAACATGATACTTGGCAGACCTTCTTTAAATGCTTTCCAAGCTATTGTTTTTACTCTCCACCTTTGTGTTAAGTTTTGCTCGCAGGATGGGACTATTGCTACAGTCTATGTCGACCACAAAGAAGCACAACGATGCTACAATGCCAGTCTAAACCCACCAAGGGCAGAAACCAAAGAACGTCAAGTCGCTGCCGTCTACAATGCTGAATGCTTACCCCCTTGGACGAGCTCGATCCAAGGACACTGATGATGGACCTATACCAACCGAGCAGTTAGAGAAGGTGTCTCTGACCTCAGCCCTAGAAAAATTCACATTCATCGGAACAACTTTACAAGATAAAGACAAAATCGACGTCATCCAATTGCTCCAAAACAACGTCGACCTCTTTGCATGGAGCCCAGCCGACATGCCAAGCATAGACCCCAAGGTCATATGCCACAAGCTAGCCATAAACTCAACAACCTGACCTGTTGCCCAGAAGAAGAGACATCGGACATGATAAGCAAAAATCCTCACAAGAAGAAACAGAAAAGCTTCTCCGAGCAGGCTTCGTCAAAGAAGTCAGATTCAGTACCTGGTTATCAAATGTAGTCATGGTAAAGAAACACAATGGTAAGTGGAGGATGTGCGTTGACTTCACTGATCTGAATAGAGCTTGCCCAAAAGACGCATATCATCTCCCTTGCATAGATAAGTTGGTAGATAACACTTTTGGTTTCAATACTCTTTCTTTTATGGATGCTTATTCTGGTTATAATCCAATTTTGATGCACCCTCCTGACCAAAATAAGACTGCTTTTATTACTAATAATGAGAACTTTTGTTATAAGGTTATTCCCTTCGGACTTAAGAATGCAGGTGCAACCTATCAATGGTTAATGGACAAAGTCTTTGCTCAACAAATTGGCCATAACATAGAAGTCTATGTAGATGATATGGTAGCAAAAACACCACACGACCGAGCACATAAGGAAGACCTCGAAGAAATCTTCGATCAATTAAGGAAATACAACATGAAGTTCAATCCGGAAAAATGTGTATTCGGAGTTCAAGGAGGAAAATTCCTCGATTTCATCTTAACAAGTCGAGGAATTGAAGCCAACCCCGAGAAGTGCCAAGTAATAATTGACATGAGAAGTTCTCAAAATATCAAAGAAGTCCAACAGCTCACGGGAAGAGTAGGCACACTCTCTCGATTCATTCCTCGAGCTGCCCACCGATCTTACCACTTTTTCCGAGCTCTTCGAAAGGACACCAGCTTCAATTGGACTGAGCATTGCGAAACCGAATTCTAGGAACTGAAGAAGATACTTTCTTCCCCACCCATACTCCATAAGCCAGAGCTCGGTAAACCTTTATTTTTATACCTATTTGTTACAAATTACACTATTTGTTCCGTACTTGTTTCAGAAACAGGAAAGGAACAACAGGCTATATACTTTGTAAGCAAGCTCTTACAAGGAGCTGAGTTTCGATATCCAACAATGGAGAAGCTGGCCCTAGCACTCATAGTCATTGCAAGACGTCTACGGCATTATTTTTGAAGCCACATCATCATAGTCCGTATAGGCCAACCACTATATTTCGTGTTTCTAACCTATCTATATTTTCTACAATTTTGTTTCGATAACTCCTCAACTCAAAAAGTCATAAAACAATGTAAATCTTAATAGATATAAGAAAGGACCTGAATTCATGTCTTACTTATAATTATGTTATAGGTTTTATGTGCTGCCAATAAATTATTTAGCTTTAACAAGTTGCCTGGTTTTAGTAGTACGTTGAATCTATTTCGTATGAAATTTACTTGAAAAACACTTAAGGAAAAAAACTCATGCAGTTTCCTACTTGATTCGTAGGCTCTACATGCAAATCTTAAATTAGAAGTTGAAGTTAGATGCGATTAACTTAATCCAAAAAATCACTCACCATCCTCTTATCCTCCTCGCCCTCAAAGCTCTCACTCACGCTCGCATCACCTTCACTAAGGGTGCGTTTGGTAGCTGAGACTGTGATTGAGACTGGGAGACTGAGACTCAGTATTGTGTTTGTTGGACAGGAACTGGAACTAAAATTTCAGTCTCAGTCCCAAAATTCCAGTATTTTCAGTACCTCCAGTTAGGAGGGACTGAGGGACTGAGGACTGGAACTGAAATTTTAATAACTTTTCTTTTTATTCAAATACCCTCACATAACATTAAAGTTTCTAATATTAGCCTTTGTTCTTCTTCCATTGACTTAATTCAATATCTACTTTCCAGTATTTATCTCATAATAATTTTAAACCAAACATAATATACAAATTTAATTCAGTCTCAATCTTCCAATCACAGTCTCTCAGTCTCAATCTTCTAGTCTCAGTCTCTCTCTCAAATGCACCCTAGGACACCTCCATAACTACAATAATAGTAGCAGCAATTACAACCCCAAAGCCGTTTCCATTGCTGCCTCTCTATCCACTCCTTGTCTTCAAGCTTGACGTTGTCACCTCTTCTTTGTGTTGTAATCTAGTGTATCATAGTGAAAATTCTGCCGCTATTGCAGTGGAGGCTGAATCAGGATATATCGTTGTGTCTTTTTTTATTTTTTATATGTTTTGGTTCTTCAAAGACAGACAAAACGTAAAATAGCCTCCTATTTTCGTATTCCACTTTAATTTTAAGTTATTTCTATACTTCTTATTCAACCCCTTTTCAAGGTGTTAGATTAGCTTCACATAGGCTAAGCTTAACGGATCGGAAAAAAGATCCATAGGCAACAAAGGTGTTGCATACACTAATAGAAGTTCAATCCAACAATATACCACTTTTCTTCAATGGAAGCAACTATGATTATTGAAAATAAAGGATGAGAATCTTCGTGCAATCTAGATCTATTAATTTCAACATTTGGACCAGATATTCCTTTGATCATCTTAAAATTCAATAATTTTTTTATTAGGAAAAAAAAAAACAACCAATACCATTTATTAAAACGGCGTTGACAGTCCTTGGTATATCTATGATTTGGTGAACTATATCTTAGGAGATGATATAGCTACATTAGATTCTCATCATAAGCTTCAAGACCTATTAATAACATTGTTGCCTATTTCACTGGCAACAGCATCTCTAGTCTCTCAAAATTCCGCCACATTATGCCCAATTGCACATAAATAATTTTTTTAAATTAAAACATCATTATCATTGTTATTGTCCAAATAGAAAAATTAAAATGAGAATGGACCCTCCTATATAAAAGTTTCACATGATCTTCTTTTATAAAAGTTAGTGTATGTTTCAAACAAGAGAATCCACTTCCTATCTCGGAGGGAAGTGAATAACATGTTTCGTTGTCCAGTAGCAGTAATAATTCAAAACTATTATATTTAATTTAATATTTATAAAATTAAATAATATTTATAACAGTTGATATTATCCATTAAAAAACATTTAATATTATATATTTAATTTAATTATAATTAAAAAATAAAATAAAAATAAAAAATTATGACTATTTATATTATGATTATTAAATTATGGTTACCAATTTGTTTTAAAAGAAAATCCAAGGTGGATGCAATAATGAAAGTATGAAACCGCTTTCGAATAAGTGGTTTTTTTAAACATGTATGCAGCCGTTGGTTTCAATTGAAGGGTGTTATATTGTTTGTGTCCCTGAAGGAGCCAGCATGATTCATGAGGGGGGATATGTTCCTGTGTATAAGTGTGACGTAGTTGGTCTCACAACAAGGTAAAATTTGTATGGTTCATATGGATTCATGAGGTGCTACTACTACATACTACTACAACTCTAACATCATATTGAAGGCTATGGCAAAATAGCAAAGAACTCCTTTATGTCCAATCCGATAGGCTACTAGTAGCTACTAATAAGGCAATGTAGCAAATAAAAAATGACATTGCTAGACGTGTTTGTTCTTCATAGGGCCACTAACATTGGGATATTTCATTTCTTTTTTGCGTGGGAATTTATGGTTTTGAAATGCAGATTGGAAATCTTTAGTTATATGAAATTTTTTTTTCATAAGTTTTCATCTCATAAAAAATCCAAAAACAAGGATGAGAAAATTTAATACAAGAAAACCAAAAAAAAAAATCCAAAATACATAAATTAAAATCACGAAATACACCTAAGTAATCTATATCTATGCACTCAACTTCAAACTCAAAGCATACACACTCATAGTTATATGAAAATTATTATTGGAAACGTTTTTTTAATTCATGTTGTATGATAATTTAATCATTTTATTTGTTAACTTTAATTATTTATATATATTAGATAATTTTATAATTAAAATTAATAGTTAAAAATACTAGATTATTATATATACTATAAAACACCTAAAATACATCCATTATTATGCTTCCAAACTTAAGGACATACATGCATCATTTCCTTGATTTTTTGCCCTCATTTCTATACACATACTATCACTATCATATGTCATCATTTTATGTAGATGCATTTCACGGTTACACTACACTAATTGGTCAACTTTTAGACACTTGTTGTTTCACATTGACTAAAATTGAGAGCCTAATAACTTTCATAAATGCAAGAAAATCCTTATTTTTTGAGTTAATTTTGAGATTGAGTTAAATTCATCTAATCTTAATTTTATTATAATATTAGAATTTATTCGATCAAATATTATTAAGTAGAGATTATAAAAATTTTCACATTCACGAATATCTGCTAAAATTACCCATCATAAGAAGCTTAATAAGACCAGTAAAATCTTTATGGGATGGAAATTGAGGTACCCGTTTCATAGAAACTCATGAAATTCCCAATAACGATAGTATTACATACATAATTGTCCTATATATATATATATATATAAAAGATTTTATTTATGTTGAAATATGTTTTTATTTTATTATCTTTAATGTGAGTGAATGTTTGATATTTTATATGAACATGAATTGTTAAATTTGTGATCTAATTGTATTTTAATATATTAAATTTTATTGTATTATACTCAATTTTATTACAATTATGTATTTTTTTTTTTTGTAATTTTCCTTTAAATATTTTTATCTATGAGAATCTGTGACATAGATAGGACGGCAGGAACAAGAAAAATTTCGTAAACAGGAACGGAGAGTGGGAAAAGAATACTCGCCCCACAGATATCATTGTTATTCCTATTATTGAGCTACTCATTTGTATATATTTACGTTCCAGATAATCATTTTTGAGCATGAAAGAGTATACGAAGTCCTGCATTGTTGTCTAAAGTAGAAAACATAGATTTAGATCCTAATATTAAGTATATATGCTTAGTAGCAATTTTAAATTGCAAAAATAGTGGGTGGGGTAAGTGAAAACCATGTTTTAATTTTTGTAATTTTTATGCCCCCGTTTCCAACATGTCCGGTATGTCTTCGTTTTGTGGCGCAAGATGTGAATTATGGAAAACCTTAATCATCCTCTTAACAACAAGTTGACAAATCCACAGTGTATAATTTTGTTTTAACAAGAAAGTTGAAAAAACCTTGAGATACTAAAGCTAAATATTTTGATTGGATGTGAATGAGCTTTTGCCATGATAATTATTCGAAGGTATTTGGGATAGTGACTTAAAGAAAGAGAGTTCGGTAAGGAATCAGGATGATTGTGGTCCGACGATTTTTTATTAAATATATTGACAAAAGATGTATTATTTTTTTATATAATTTTATTAATGGTTACTTACTTTTAAGTTCTAATATTAAAAATAAAAAATATAAAAAATTTTGTACATAAAAATAGTATATAACGTTTCTCTTTGAATCTTCGTGGACGAAATTGAAATATCGCTTTTATCATTCAAAATTTCGAGTAAAGTAATAAAGTTTCAACAAAGAAAAGTCCATTACAATAACGAAAAGAAAAAAAAATGACTCCGCCACTACTAATCACCCTTAACGATAATTTGTCATGGTGGACCAACAGCTCCAATTACTTATTGTGAAACTATTAATTGTACTTTCGACATTTTTAAAATAGATATTTCCGTAATTAAACAATTCAAACTCCAAATCATAAGATTTTCAACCGAAGCTAATTACACCACTCTTTCACTTGAATTTTGTTCGATATGTGTCGATTAAGCTGTGTACCACATATTGTTATTGGGGAGCGGAATACAAGCGACTCTGCTAAAAAATAAATGGGTTTCGATCATCAAGATCTTATGCTATGAGTGTGTTATAAATTGTAAAGAGTGTTAAACCTTTTATTGATTGCAAATAATGATTACAAATATTTGGTGCAAAGAGACGAGCATGAACTAATTAAGCTATTACAAGATTGAACTAATAAGTACGTACGTACATAAAACAAAGAGAATTAGACAAGTGTAGAATTTTCCATGTTTCTCGACTCTTAATACCCAAAATCGGACTGTTTTGCTCCTCCAACTTACAAATGCCTGTTACAGCTTTTTGGACTTCATTAAGTTTACTAACTCAAAGACCAAATGCTAGTCAAAAAATATTCTGAGGACAAACAAACTACACAAAAATCATCACCGGAATTTGCTACTTGTCTCCATCTCTCAAGGAAAGCGAAATCCTTTCTGTTTGCCAAATTGATGTTTAAGCCGCTAACTTGTATTTGAAGGTTCATGAACTTGTTCCGTGCAAAACTGTGTCCAATGACTTCTTTTGATATCCTTACTCCAATCAATACATGCCTCTTCGGAATTGAACAAAAAATCTTTAGATATGTGCTACTCATCATTACATATTACATACTATCATTATGGAAGGAATTAAAATGCGCATTTTTCATTTTATTTTCAAACTGATTAACTCTTTTCGATCAAATTCATCAGGAAAATATCTTATTGGGTCACACGGATTTTGATATAATCCCCTGCCATAAAAGCCAACTTTTCAACCTTACCCTCTCTTCCTTTTGCCTTTCTCAGTATGCATGTCATGGACACAATATTTGTCACGTATTTTGGGAGGATAATTCCCTTTTTCTTTGGTCCAAATTGATCATTTGAGTCGGAATAGTTTAATTATTTGACTTTTTGGCCCAAGTTGGGTAGCTCGGGAAATGTGCTTTAAAGGCTCCTGGACCGGATGGTTTTCAGGCATTCTTCTTTAAGGAGTACTGGGATATTATTGGCTCCGATGTTTGGAAGGTGGTAATGGATGTATTTGCTGGATCACCTATGAATGCGGCCAGTCTAGAAACTTTAATCGTGCTCATCCCTAAGAATGAAAACCCTACTACCTTGAAAGAATTTCGGCCGATTAGCTTGTGTAATGTTATTTACAAGATTGTCACTAAAGTTCTTGTCAACAGGCTGCGCCCTTACCTAGATGACATTGTTAGTCCCAATCAGGGAGGATTCATTCCAGGTCGTGGATCTGCGGATAACATCATTGTCGCAAAGGAGGTCCTTCACTTTCTGAAGAAAACAAAATCAAGAAAGGGGGCTATTGCTTACAAGATTGATCTGGAAAAAGCATATGATAGAGTGGATTGGAAGTTTTTGGAACATGCCTTGTCTTCCTTTGGATTTCCTTTAGAAACTAAAAACTTGATAATGGGCTGTGTTAAAGCAACTTCTCTATCCATTCTTTGGAACGGGAACAGGTTGGACGGCTTTCAACCATGTCGTGGACTCCGACAAGGTGATCCCATGTCTCCATATCTATTCGTTCTTTGTATGGAAATTCTTGCTTGTTTCATTGCCAATCAGGTTGAAGTGGGTAATTGGGATCCAATTGCTGTTTCAAGAGGTGGTCCTCGCATATCCCATTTGATGTTTGCTGATGATCTCCTTCTCTTCGGAAAGGCGAGTAAAAAGCAGGTTCGTAACATCATGACCTCTTTGGCTTTATTTTGTAAAGCATCTGGTATGAAGGTTAACCTAGAAAAGTCCAAGGCTGTTTGTTCAAAGAATGTTTCTTCCACCCGTCGTGAACTTCTTAGAGGTGTTTCTAATATTAGATTTGCTAATGGGCTTGGTAAGTATCTTGGTGTCAATCTCAATCATGCTAGATCATCAAGAATTGTTTGTATGGAAGCCGTTGATAAAATTAGGAAGCGATTAGCAGGTTGGAAAGGGAGACTTCTTAATAAAGCGGGCAGACTCTGTTTAATCAAATCCGTTGCTACGTCTCTACCCATTCATCAAATGCAGACTTCACTATTCCCAAATTCCACTTGTTCAAAAATTGACTCGACTTTGCGTCAATTCTTATGGAAAGGAAATTTTGATGGGCGTTATCTCAGTTTGGTCAGATGGGAGAAGGTTGTTGCTCCAAAGAGACTTGGAGGTTTGGGGATTCGTGATTCTTGGTGCATGAATACAGCTCTTCTTGGTAAACTTGTCTGGCAGCTTTGGCATAATCCGGGTAAACTTTAGGTCCGGATAATGCTTGCTAAATATGCACATGGGAATTGTGATTTACAACTTTCTTGCAGTGCTACTGCCTCTCCGATTTGGAAATGCATTAGCACTTCTTTTAAA
>JASCZI010121510.1:4582-30660 GCA_036250425.1 Stylosanthes scabra | reverse complement strand
AGTGAGTATCGATACCCAGAGCCAAAAACTCAATTTTTTGGCTCAACGGTCACATGAGTATGAGTATTGATACCCACGTGTTTTAATTTCAAAAACGGCTAGTTTTCAACAAAATCTTTTCTTTCTTATTAATTCGCAACGTCCTATTTTATCTTAACTACTATAAATAGGGGTTTTTCAGACCTGTTTTGATACACTTGATCATTCTAATCTTTTCTAATCATATACTTGATTTTCTATAGTGTTTTATAGACTTTTGAGAGATAAACCTTTTTGGTTCATAGAGCTTCATCTGTAATTCTTCTACTCTTCTTGAGAGCTACCATATTTTCTAATCCTTATATTCTTGTGAGCCTTGAAATACACTATAGTCAGTAAGGGAAACGATAAGCACTCAAGGAAAATTCTTGGAGTTGGAATTGCTTCGAGTGGAGTGGGTTTATTGTGGTGATACCGTGAGGTGTTGTGGTCAAGAGCTCTTTGTTATAACGGTTTATCAAGCACCTTGAAGCTTGGTGTTAGTGGAACTTCTCAATTGAGAATTGAGAAAGAGTGGACGTAGGCAAGGATTTCACCGAACCACTATATATCGTATCGCCTTCTAAACTCTACTCTTTTATTTTATTGTTATTTATCTTTTAACAAGCGTCTTGGAAAGTAAAAGCTCACGTAAGTACTTAAGAATTGACTAAAGCCCTTGGAAAAATACTAGTACGAGTATTTGAGTCTTTTATATTCAAAGCAATTTATAATTTCGCGAATATTTTTAGTTGTTTTTTATATACTCAATTCACCCCCCTCTTGAGTATTTGTGCATATATTCTAACACAAAGAAGGAGCATACACATTTTTATTATTTCTATGGACTTTAGGGAATTCAAATATACTTACAGCTGGATCTTGGAACTCATATTTTATTCTTCGCTTCAAGGTGCTGTCTTTCCAGTACTCCAGCCATGGAGGTTGAGCATCAACTTCTTCAGAATCCACCCCAAAATGTGTCTCTTGGAAATAGACTATTAGAAGAGCAAAGACACAGCCGTCGGCACTCTTTAGATTCTTCTTTTTCATTTCCGTTATTCCATTCAGCAAGAAGCTATACACATACCGCCCGCAATTCATCGCTCTCGGATTCATCACATCAAGAATTGTTGGTAAAGTTTTCGGAGAGAGTGGCTTTGAATTGTTGGGACACAAGACGGCCTTCTGCACATAGAGGATGAACGCTCTCTTGAAATTTGTGATGTCTTCCTCGGTATCCAGTTGTGTCTACGTCACCATATCTCTCAAATCTGCCAAAGACTTCTTTCTGAATTTGTCCGCAGCTTCATATTGTTCCCGAGGCACTTCCTTCTTGAGCATTTTTTGTCGATATAGACCTCCAGTTGCATTCAACCCCAGAGCATGCCCAACTTTGGTAGCATCAACTTTAAACCTTCCTATGTTAGTCCTGATGGTGCTGTCCGGTATATGGAAGCTATCCACCAGTTCCATCAAGATCAGATTGCTGAAATTATAGTTGGACACATTTTTTGCGAGTACACCAAACCCCATCTCGTGCACAAGAGCCTTTTTCTGATTTGAAAAGCCTACATAGGTCTTGGCAAGTTCAGAAGGGCTGCACCTCGTCCTATGACATTTCTGCAGAAGTTGGAAAACATAGGTTAGATAGTTGAACATAATCTAAACTCCACTGAAATATAATTGAAGCTTACATCATATTGGACATCGCTTTGTTTCTTCTTTTCCTTTTCCATGGTAGTTTTTCTTCCCATCTTCTCTGTAAAATACAAGTGTGCACAAGATGTTAGATAGAATGTACACAAAAGAAAAACCAGAATGCACCGAAATAAACAGGGGACAAGGAATGAATTGAAAACACAAGCAAACCTAACATCAACAAAGCTAACTCAAAATGCACACAAACAATAACTCAGAATCCACCGAAATAACAAAGAAGGCATTCAAATCTCAAATAACAAAACCAAAACTGAACTAAACCTAACAGCAACAAAGCAAACTCAAAATGAACACAAACAATAACCCAGAATCCACCGAAATAACAAAGAAGGCATTCAAATCTCGAATAACAAAACCAAAACTGAACTAAACCTAACAGCAACAAAGATAACTCAAAATGCATACAAACACTAACCCAGAATCCACCGAAATAACATAGAAGCCTTTCAAATCTCGAATAACAAAACCAAAACTGAAGTAAACCTAACAGCAACAAAGCTAACTCAAAATGCACACAAACACTAACCCAGAATCCACCGAAATATTACAGAAGCCATTCAAATCTCGAATAACGAAACCAAAACTGAACTAAACCTAACATCAATAAAGCTAACTCAAAATGCACACAAACAATAACACAGAATCCACCGAAATAACAAAGAAGACATTGAAATCTCGAATAGCGAAACCAAAACTGAACTTAACCTAACAGCAACAAAGCTAACTCAAAATGCACACAAACACTAACCCAGAATCCACTGAAATAATACAGAAGGCATTCAAATCTCGAATGAGAAAACCAAAACTGAACTAAACCTAACAGCAGCAAAGCTAACTCAAAATGCACACAAACACTAACCCAAAATCCACCGAAATAATACAGAAGTCATTCAAATATTGAATAACGAAACCAAAACTGAACTAAACCTAACATCAACAAAGCTAACTCAAGATAAACACAAATAAAAAGTCAGAATCCACCGAAATAACAAAGAAGGTATTCAAATCTCGAATAACGAAACCAAAACTGAGCTAAACCTAACATCAACAAAGCTAACTCAAGATGCACACAAACATTAACCCAGAATCCACCGAAATAACAAAGAATGGTTTCAAATCTCGAATAACGAAATCAAAACTAACCTAAAATGCACAAAAAGAATAACGAAGTGGTTTCAAGTGAAAATAATGCAAATGTAGTAAAATGCAAGTGTTTATTGAAGTTTACCTTTCGATTCCATGTGTTGTAGCTGCTGTTGAACGTTGAATGTTTTCGTAGCTTCTGTGACCTTTTGCTGCTTTTCTTCCTTCTGTTTTTCAACGTCTTCGATTTCAATTTGATGATTTTAAATCTAGTATTCATTGCTTCTCTTTCGAAATTGATGGATTTCAATTGAATTTGAGCGTTTTTGATGAATTTCAAACGTTTCTGAGGCGGTTTGTTACGTGCGTGAGAGAGTGTGTGAGTTGGTTACGTTTTGCGAAAGCAAGTGGTTTGTTACAGCGCGTGTTTCACGCGCTTGGATAGTGAGAGTGGGGTGTTATTCCAAGTTTACTTGGTTAACCACTTGGTTCATGAATTCACTTATTCAAATAGCATGATTGGTACATAATTATAGTATATTTAAAAAAAAAATCCATACATATTTATAATTACTGCAACATGATTTTTTATTTATTATTTTTATAAAACTACAACATGATTAAACCTAAACTTACTGTTAACCAACATTTAGATTGTATAGAATGTCTGCACTGCACTATTTTCTATCACTATGATCAGCACACAATTAATTTATTCACCTTAAAACTTGCATGAGAATATAAATTTTTTTTAATAACTTATTGGGAAGATGATGAAGAATTGTTGAGAATTGCTTTCGGTGCCTCGTATGCCTTTAAATACAAAATTATTTGCCTCACAATGAATTCTATTTCATCGACAAAAACAAATATGTTTCATGTTTCGCTCTAAGACCTTTGTATTACTTGTTTGATTGATTTCTCCAAGTTGCATCTCACGAAAAAAAAGATTTCATAATTAAATTGAATTTTAGTGTGTTTCCAAGTATAAAAAAAACTTCACAAACACAAAATGCTATATCTTGTAACAGAATTATAACACAATATAGAATTCGAAGACTTTTGCAAGTAGAACAATAACGATAAAAACATTCATTGATACCCAATACACCTGCTTAATGTGATCCTATTTAAACTCAAAGAATTAAATCACTTATTGATCTTTATGGTCTGAATTATTCCGTCCCTACCTTTTCTCTGAATGCACTCCCTATATAACTACACTAGTCTTTTACCCGTGGATATTCTAATTTCACGCAATAAATTATATATGTAACAACTTATCAATTAAATAAGTGCAATCAAATTTAAATACATTGAATTACGTGACTATTATAAGATACATGACTATCGGAGACGTCTATGATCGGTATTTTATAAAAATTTATCACAAGTCTATTTCTACACTTAAGTTCTCACCAATGAGATTAAATACGAAATATATGATTATTCTCTCCCCTCTTTCTCATTCTCTCACATTCGCTCTCTCTTTATCTCCTCTCTCTGCTTTCTCTCTATTTTTTCTCTTTTTCCCCCTACTCCCTCACTCTATATTCCTCTCGTTCTCTCTCTTTCCGCATTTCTCTCTCACTTTCTTTTCATCCCTCTCTCTCTCCTTCCAATTTTTTTCTTACCCTTGTTCTCTCCTTCTCTCTATTTCTATATCTCTCCCTCTTTCCTCTTCCCTCCTTTCTACCCTTCTCTTTCTCTTCCTATCCCTCTCCCCCCTCTCTCTCTCCCTTCCTCTTCTCTTTCTCGCTCTTATTTTCTCTTCCACACACTCTCCTCTCTTGGTATCTCTCTCCCTCTATCTCTCCTCCTTCCCGTTCTCTTTCTCTCTCTCATTCTCTCCCCCACACACTCTCCTCTCTTGGTCTCTCTCTTCGCGCTTTCTCTTTATCTCTCCCTCGCTCCCTTTTTTCATACTCTCTCTTTTGCTCCCTCCCTCTCCCCCTCTCTCTTTCTTTCTTTCTTTTCCTCTCCCCTTCCTTTCCTCTCTACCCTTATCTTTCTTTCCATACCCCTTCCCTCACTCTCTTTTTTTATCTTCCTGTTCTCTCTCTCATTTTCTCTCTCTTTCTCTCCTCCCACACTATCCTCTCTTACTCGCTCTTTTTCTCCCCTGTGCACTCTCTCTTGTTCCCTCCCCCTCTCTTTCTCTCCATCCCTCGCGCCCTTTTCTTCACTTTCTCCCTTCTCCCTCCCTATCCCTTTGTGTCGCTCTCTCTTGCCCATTCTTCTTGCCCATTCTTCTGTTCCTATCCCTCTCCATGTTCTCTTTATCTCCCTTTCTCCCTCTCTCTTTCCCCCCATCCCTATCTCTCGCTCTCTCCCCCCTTATTCACTCTCTCTTTTCCTTTATTAAAATTACTTTAGTAAAATATCACAATTAAAAATAATTAAAAAATAGATATTCTATTGAGCACATTCAATTGAATTTTAAATTCATTAACTACATATTTACAATTTTAAAGTATCACAAACTAAAAATAATTTAAAAAAACAGAAATTTTAATGAAGCACTTCCAATTATATTCTAAACCCATTAACGAGTATTCCATTTCAAAATTTAAATTCATATTAAAATTTATTTAGTTACAATTAACAAAGATATCTTTGTAAATTTAAAATATTACAATTAAAATAATAAAAAACAAAAATATTAATGTGTACTTCGAATTGAATTTTAAATTTATACACTATATGTTTACAATTTTAAATTTAAATTCAAATTAAAATTTAAATTCAAATTAAAATTGCTTTAGTTACAATTAACAAACTTTTTAAAATAATAATAATAAAATTAATTCGAATTTCAGATAGAAAGTTAGTTAAAGATAAGAACAAAAATAACAATTAAATTTTAAACACAATCAAATATCACCATTAAAAATAATTGAAAAAACAAAAATTCTAATAACGACACCTAAACATTTAACCCTCTAAATTCACTCTCTAGTCGCCACATTAGCAATTGAGCTTCCTAATTGTATACTATTAACATAAGATTTATACATGGACATCAATAATAAGAAAATATCTGTCAACAAAAACAATAGGAAAATAAATAATATAAAAAAATTAACCACTTTTTACAAACAATTTGGTGAAAATCAAGAAAAGGGAATGCAAGGTAATAACTTATAATTAGAGATGCAAAGAAACTAAATATAGCTTTACTGACATTGTAAATAGCTTATTTATCATATTTAATATCCAAAAATTAATGTTCAATTTCTTTACTTAGTAAGGCAATTATTTCTCCTAAATAAATGAAAACTGTTTTAGCAAAAATCCCATTAATTTCCTCAGCCTGTAACATTTTAGCAATATACAAACTCTTATTCCTTCTATAAAGTTAAAAAAAAATATACCCAATATCTAAAATGAAGAAAAAAAAGAAACCAATAAAAAAAATCATTTAACAACTCTTACTTTCTACCATAAGAAAATTCACACCTATTGTATTCAAAACCATAACTAACTATATTTTCATATAATAATAATTTAAGTAAAGTTTTTAAAATCATTAAAATGATAAAAATGACTTTTATGATTAAACCGGATGTAGAATTTTTTTTTTATAGAATATATATTTAAAAAAAATGTCATTTTTTATGCTAAACCAACCATATTAAAAATTCAGCCAATTAACTTATATTTATTAATTCACTTACAAATTGGTTGTTTATTTCCTTGAATCGAATCAATTTAATAGCCATTTCCACTGGCTGAGTCAACACCATAGAAGGATCAATTTAAGCATACATACAAAAGGTTAAATTAAATTTTTATTTATTTATTGCATGCTAAAAAATCAACGTGTGATGTGCCTTGCAAACAAATGAATATTGTTAAGTATGAATTAATACTACACAATTTCTAAAACTATATCAATCTTTCCAAAGAAAAAAAAATCAAATATAATAATTAAATGACTTTATTAACATATATAGTAAACTAAGCTTTTTATGTATTTAGTCTACTTGCCTAGAAGACATGAAAATTGCAAACTAACATTTGATAATCTCTATAATTGTGAGAATAATACAACAAGCTATGAGCATCATAGCTGGATTTAAATCTAGTAAGAATAAATTATCCATTGAATAATATACATTAGAAAGTTGCATTTGAATAATAAGATCTACAAAAGTTCTAAAATAAGAATTCATAAAAATTTAATAGTCCAAGCAAGCTAAATTTACTACTATTACAACTATTGTATGTATTAGTAGGTATTAAACCTCATAATCTAAAATAGCAAGGGGAGAAAGCTATTCTTTCAACTCAGTATCATCAAACTTCACAAACACCTTATGCTCTTAATATATGAGAGTATATTCTTACAATATTTATATTCAATTGATAATTGCAATAGATCTGAAAAAGAAAAAAGTCATAAAAATAAAATAAAAAACAAAAAAGACATATCAAAACTAAAAATATATATCTAACATAATAACAATCATAATCCAGGAAAAGAATACATATACAGAGAACTCAATTATCTTGGTAATGCACATCAAACTAAATCACACTATTAATTCAATGGCACAATCCAATATCCAATTCGACATGAACAAAACTAAAATGTTATAATAATGAAGCAAAAGTTTAATCACTGTAATAGTTATCATATACCATGGAAGAGATAGCCATTAGCAATTTATGAAAGAAAACCAATATTATGAAATGCAGTAGTATTAAGACCAACATATGAGTACCAAAAATAATAAACATAAAACAAAAGAAACTCACTTACTAAGGGATGATATAGAAATAAAAAACCTGATTACTATAATAATAAAAAGTAATTAGAATTATTTACGAAATAATACAAAAAAAAAAAAAGATGCATAGCTGTAAACATTTTACCTTTAAAAAAGCTTATGAATCAAACAGAAATATTGAATAAAGGATAAAATTTAGACATGGTTATTATATTCTCTTTTTCTTCTTTCTTTAGACTTTTCCTTGATTATTTTAATTTTTTTAAATTTAAGAATTTACCAAGATTCTATAATAAGTACTTCTACTTGTGATTATTATTATAATTTATAAATTTAAACGACTCCAATAACAGTAGCCTATGGTACTTCAGCATTGAAGTTCGTTCAACGCATCTATATTCATTTTTCTTTCACAAAATGTTATTATTATTAAATAAAAACAAAAGTTGAATTTTTCTTTTAAAAAAACTTCACTTCTTAGGTCAACTAAGTTTACAATTCCAAAATATTCTTCATATTTTTCCTGTGAAACCTAAAACCAAAATGTTTTTATTATAAAGCTAAAACCTTTAAAGCAAAGCAAAGATAGTATCTCAAAAAAGTAACACAAACAATTTAGAACCGTAAAAAAAGGGAACTTTTAAGATTTAGTTAGATATATAGCTGCCAGCTAGCTACGAAATTTTTTTGGAACTAAACCACAAACCCACCTGACTATTGAGCATAGATTAGAGAAATTTATGAAGGAACATAACAACAGACAAAAACAAAATTGACTACCAAACAATTTAAAAATGTTGTTGGAAAAAGAACAATTTACCTTCAATATAATAGTGATGTCTTCAAATTATTCCTGCTTATTGCTATCGAACCAAAAAACAAAACGATAAAGATAAGGAAGAAGCTCTATACCTAATTCTCAGTGTGAACAAAGTTAAAATATTAAAGAATCGGAAAAATCATGGCCAAAAGACATAATTCAACACTCAAAATGTTCAAAACTTTCAACAAAACAAATGAACAAAGACCAAAACAGCATGGCTGACATATATAAAGTTAATTTCTTAGAAGAAGTAAAACTGCTTATAGAAGATATCTAGTTCATATTATAAATTTCCACATTTTTCCATCCAGTATTTTTTATTTTCCCTCTTGCTTATTTTCCCTATCACACTCTCAATCTCCATGATCCTTTAAGCATTTCTCAACTGCATTGCAGTAGTTAGACATAAGTTTAATCCCCAAAAAAATGCAATTTCCCAAACTAACATTCATTTTTCTTACTCTAACCATTCATTTCTCGTTTCCTTTTTTTCTTTTCAAATTTTATAATCATCTGTTTGATGAAAACCCAACAACCAAGGCTCTCATGTTGTTACTTAGTGTCAGCAATAAATAAGTGAAATTCGACAAAGGTAAGATTCAAAGGTGTAAGCGTTAGAGGAGAGGGAGATAAATCATGGCAACATCAACAACATAAAGAACCAAGGCTCAGAACTGGAACTACAGATGAAGAGATTAATAATAAAAATGAGAAAATATGAATGCATTGAATCGATCATCATTAAACTATTATAATAATAATAATAATAATAAAAGTAATTAAAAGGATTATATAAACATAACCCATGACATGAAGTATTAGACATGGAGTAAAACATATAGCATTGAATAGTATTAGACAACAACTCAAAGCATTAGATAAAAACAATTCAAAATCAACCTAATTCAAAAACAAAATATGAAAGTAAGGAAGTTTATATTAAAAAAAATATGAAGATACTGCTAACTTCTAACTTTGCACCTAGACATTGTTGCCTTCTATATTTTGTTTAAAAAAGCATACAAACACTGCTAACTGCTAACTTCTAACTTCAAACTTCAAACATCATGGTTAAAATGAATCATAATATGCAGTGAAGAAATAACATGCGATCAAATGCATTTTTCGACGTTATCAGTAAGGTTTCTATTATAGTAATCACATGAAACCACTTAAATTAATATTATGATACTTGCAAGAAGTAAGTTGAATTTATTTTGTTCTTGTCTATAAATATATCAATTTGTTGATAGTTCAAGCATTCACAAATTAAATCAGCCTATATTCCCCTTTTTCTATTCCTTCTTTTGTATTTTCAATGGTGCTTCAAATTTCATTCCAAAAAGATTATATAGACCATACCCTTGAGTAATATGCGATAAAAGACACTAATAAATCCCAATAACACTAACAAAAAAATCATTGGAATCATGCCAAAGATAACAAAGGAAGAAAGAAATGAAGAATCTTCGGAAAAAGAAGATGAAATTTATTGTGTGATATCCCGAATTCAATGAACTACAACTTCACTGTGTCAACTAATACATACTAAATTGATTAACATGAATTCACTAATTTCAAATTGACAAAAACAGTATGTGGCTTATTAACAGCATAGTAATTTTAACTATAAGCATATTTTTAATTCCTAATGAACTACATTCATAATACTACTAATCTGCATCATGCAATTAACTCTAAATAACAACAACAACAAAAGATCATGCAATTAAATGCCAAAATAATATTCCTATCCTTGTTCCTATTATATTCTATTCTCCATCAAAAGAACAAAATTTTCAGTTCCCAAATTTTCCATAAAACTCAAATTCCACCATTCATATACCGAAAAAGATTCAATCTTTGCTACATCTCAAAACTATTCTCGCAAAAGGGTAAAACAAAACACTTCTAAAAAGCAATTAATAAGAGTGATGAACGCCTTCTTCAACTGAAGACAATCACTAATAGTATGATCATTTTTTTTCAATATAAATTTATCTCCAAACTGATCATTAACTTAAAGTAGTAGCGAACATATATAGGTTAGGAAATTTCTCTGATACTGAAGGAGGAATCTTTCAGCATTGAAAGAGCACTGCTGGCGAGTGGACAATGGGGACTTGTGTGGCATGGGTCCTGCGTTCATTAAGCATGTTTTGTGGTGACCAGAGGAAACACAGAAACGGGATCCACATGCTTCAGTTTTTGGACAACGGTTAAAAGGATGACACAGTAATTAGCCAACCGTAAATGAGTTTAGATGTAGTGAGCAGGCCTTGGGTGCAAATTAATATGGGCCTACGCGATGGTTTCACTGAAAGGACGTGTAGAGTGGACTTCATGCGGTGTTATAGACAATGTGTGAAGTGAAGATATTGGATGGAGTTGTATTTTTTTATTCTCTAATACGTGTCCCTCTGTCATGATTTTTTATTTTTTTTTTGGATTGGATATAATAGGTATGGTGCTTAGGGCCGAACAAATACGATATTTGAAGCGAAAAATATTAATATTAATAATGAGAATATTGACAGCTTACCCAAAAAAAAAAAGGAAGAGAATATTGACATACCAAAAAAAATGAGAATAATGAAATTAATAACAATGACAATTAAACTAAACAAAAAAAAAAAAAACAATGACAATTAAATTAAGAATAAGGATAATATTAATGGTAGAACCGAAAACATGATTTGTAAAACATAAATATAACAATGAAAAAAAAATGAAATAGCAAGTATGATTATGATGATGTTAAACTTGTCGCGACAATTAAATACATTGAAATGAAGACGCACAAATACAAACATGCAAATACAAACATGTAGCAGGAATATAAATAACAAATACATAATAAATAACCCATACATACTACAAGATATGTCAAATAGTTCGAAATAACAAATACATAAATAACTGCCTAGTGAAATGGTTTGAAATAACAAATACATGATAGCTGACACGAAATGTAATACATCAGATAGTACAACCATAAAACTACTGGCGGCCTCCACGTGGATGGATGTGACCTCCAATACCATAAGGGGGAGGTCTGGTGGCCCTGTGAGGTCTGTCGGTGGGTGGTGGCGACGGAAGATCTGCGGCTGGAGTATCAGATGCGGGTGGATCTGGTGCTCCATGGTCCAGCTCAGTGGAGCTTTGGTGTGGGTGGGTCATGGTCGGTATCGGGGCGCTGTGTTTGTCAAAGGAGTGGCTATGATATGATGACGGCGCGTGGTAAGGTAGTGGAGTCGCGTACTCTGATTCAACGCGACTCGGGTCAAATACGGGAAATCCCATCACCGGAGGTGATGAATATGTCGGTATCCACGGCCCATGCTTAACATCGGATGCAGGAGGTGGAGGCGGTGGAGGAGCAGCAGAGGATGACGAACCATGATCAACATGCTGAGCCCGGCTCACACGAAATGTCTCCACAATGTTGGTGAACTCAGCTGAAGGGCATGAAGTCATTTGGAACAACTCATTCAACCCTGTATGCTCCTGTGTCTGAGGGATGAACGGCTCTGAAGATGTACCTGCCTGGTAGGGAGAGGCCTGCCGTGCAGGGGAGAGTGAAATCATCCCGGTTGGCGAGTGTCCCTGATCTCCGGATCGAATGCCTGCTGCTCATGTGTTTCTGGTTGATCGTCATGGAAGGTCTCCCCACCGTCAGCCTAACTAGACTCATCTTGTTGGTCATACTCCCGTTGGTCCTCAGCCCGCTCCTCCTCTAGATGCGCGGCAGCACCTACGACCAACATCCTGGTCCTCCTGTGCTGATCTTGTAGGCTCAACTTGCCCCTCGCGGGGGCTGCCTGCCGAGGCCTAGGCTTATGCCCACCTCGCCTGCGCGGGGCTGGTGCATTATTTGGCATAACCAGCTCGTCTCTCGGGTGAACAGCCGCGGACGAAATATCAAGCAAAGCCAAGTTCCACCGTGGATCAGCAAGATCTCCTGCTCGGGACAGAAACCTCCCATGCCTGGCAACACGTGCAAACCACTTATAGTACTGCTGTGAGCCGCAGAGATCCCCACCGTGAACCGTAACCATCACCTTCGGAGTCCTCCGACGCCGCCAACCATCATACCACTCCTGCAGCCTCTCTAGCCACCACACATCATCGCCTCTGTCTGTGACGAACATAAACCTAGTCACGTCAACCGGTGACCGTGGGACCGGCTGCTCCCACCGTACAGCCTGATCACCCGGTCAATGTGATGCATATGCACAAAGTTGAAGCACACCACAGGCACTGCTGATCTGCCAACGGCCATGCATCTATATCAGGCATACGTGCAGAAAGTCCTGGAAACTGGTGGTATATCCATGACAGAATCAGCGGGATACATCCGGCTATGTCGGTGGTCCTCTTCTTTGCCGTATTGCACAACGACCGGTACGTCCAAGCTAGGATGGCGTTTCCCCACGATAAGCGCGCACATGTAGCAAAATCCCTCAACAAAGGAAGCAATCGCAAGTGTACCAGGTTGCCCGACTTGTCGGGCATGAGGTATCCGCCGATGAACAAGAGGATGTAGCATCTAGCACACTGGCGAAGGGTCGGCTCGTCGGCATCTTTCCTGAAGCCTCTCCCGTAACCATACCATGCGAATGGCAAAGGCCTCCTTCATGCTCGGCTTGTTCGCCGGAATAGGTGGTTGTGCACCAAGGTACTGGTCGACCATCTCCCATGGGTCTTGCTGGTAATGGAGCTGGAACTCACACATGCAGCCACCCACCGGATCCCGGCAGTACGGAGCCTTAAGTGATAGGCCACGTCCTGCAGAGTGATGGTGAACTCACGCCACGGGAGATGGAACGTATGGAACTCCGGCCGCCAACGCTCCACAAATGCTTAAATGAGTGGAGCGTCGAAAACGAAGTTCCGGAGCTAGATGGCATGCCCGAATCCTGCCTCTATCATGAACGGCATCAGCCTATCTGGAACGGGCATGAGGAATGAACAACGCCTGGGCAATAATATCCTCTCCCTCTACAAAAATTCGAAAATAAATTTTATTTGACCTTATCATAAATAAATATACTAAAGATTTGTATAGAATTCATGTTTGGGGTGACTACAGATCTAAATTCGATTACACTAAGTCATTTAGGAAGTGCACATCTAATTATTGTTTGCAATATTAAATTTTAATTACACTACGATACTAATAATAAGCTTAGATTTGTTATACCACTCTCCTATTTTTTTTAGCATAATAACTAACATTAAGTGCACACACAATAAATTACATAAACTTATTTTCTTAATTCATTAACTAACGTTAATTAAAATGCGTATGAATACAAACTAATACAAACTTCGTTTCTTTTAAAAAAAATAAAAACTAACCAGTGCTCTGACGATGTGCCATACGCGGTTGAGTCGGTGCAGATCCTCCTCTTCCTGCGGGACTTGTCCTGCTTGCGCTGCGGGTCCGGCCTCGTCTACCTGTTCTCCCCGCGCATCTTCTCGTGCTTGTCTTCTGGAACGTCCCCGGAGAGCCATTATGTCACACAAGCTTAGAAACAATTTTTTGGGGCCTAGAATGAGAAATATGGAAAAAGAAGATGGTTTTGTTAGCTCAATTCCGAGTCTGGCTCCTTTATATAAAGGACGGAGCATTTCCGGACTCTGCAATCCCGGAATTGGTTGAAGAAAATATTAAGGTTCATTTTCGGGACTGCAGAGCCCAAAAATGGTATATAGCCAATTTTAAAACTGTAGAGCTCGAAATTAATAAAGTGTGCCTAAAAATATAAATTCCCCCAGTGTGCCTATAATAATAAATATGTAATTTTTTTATTTATTAAAAAAAAATCCAAATGAATTCGTATGGTTGTAATAGAGAATGAAAAATCATTTGTATTGAAAACAACTTAATTTATTAAAATACTCAGGTTATATAAATTAATTATAAAATACATACTGAAATATAAAAATAATTTAAACAATTTACCAATATTTAACGACTGAATTTTGGTGGCTTCTTTGTAAAAATTTCCGTCAAAAGTGAAAGCCACACTCCATTCATTAATTAAGAACATTAAAAATCCCACGAGTTTACTTTTTTCACCGGCAAGCAGCCAAAAGCAAAATAACAACTCGCCCTCATCCTTCCGCGCCACGCAACTTCTTTCTTTCTTTCTTTTTTTTTTTTTTTTTCAAAACAGAAAAGAAAAACTAAAAATACAGCGCGCGCTTTTCCCTGAACTTCAGTAGTCTCCTCTCTCTACGCTCTCTGAACTCTGAGCCTTCCTACTTCTTCTTCATTCTTCCATTTCAGATTTCAATTCACAATGGAAATACCCAAACTCCCCTTCAAAGAACAACTCCCAAACCCTCTCCTCAATTTATCGCGCTCACACCTTCTTCCTCCCAACAACAATGATGACGACGACGATGACGAGGGAAAATTTGAACACGTCTCCAGACTCAGTGCCATCCTCGTGGCGTCGATCCAAGACTTGAAGGAGCGAATCTCACAGATGGAGTACATCTTCTGCACTCTCATCTTCCCCAATTTCAAATCGAATTCCAACTCGTTTCGGAACCTTCGCGAATCTTTCCAGAGCCATAAGGACAAGCAGAACGCCCTCTCTCTCGAACTCGACCGGCTCCGCGTCGATAACGAGGCGAAACGGCGCCGTATTGAGGAGCTGGAGGAGGTAGAGAGGGAGACGGCGTTCAGAGATTGCCAGAGGAGAAAGTCGCGGCAGAACGAAATTGAGGGTTTTGAGAGGGAGAAGAAGTTGCTTTTGGAGAAGATCGATGAGTTGGAGTTGAAGCTGACTGTGAGATCTCGGGAGGTTGAGGAGATGGGAGAATCTCGCGAGAAATTGAGGTTGGAGAACGAGGGTTTCGCCGAGAAGGTTAGGGTGTTGGAAGTGAGGGTTAGCGAGGCAGAGGGCTCGTGCAGGGAGATGAGTGAGGGATTGGAGGATGCGAAATCAAAGCTGAATGATGAGAGAACGAAGAAGAATCGTTTGGTTGATGCGTATAAGAAGCTTAAGTCTCAGCACAATTACCTTCGCCGGAAGGTTGGGATCACCGACGAAAACATGATTCAGCAGAACAAATCTGAAGATTCATGCAAGCTTAAGTTTCCAGTCGCCCAACATGGTACTGTTGTTTGTGGTCATTTTTTTTTTTAAATATAATCATGTTTTAGAAAATGTGATCAAGGCATAAATATTCACTAAAATTTTTCTTAGTTATTTTCAAATCTTCAATTTAAGTATATATTTTCATCTTTGCCATGCGACCAATATTAAGTATGGTGATGGTGATTGGTGAACAATGAGATGTTTAAAATATAGATATAAACTAGTTAATTAGTTATCAAATAACGATATTTAGGTAAATAATTTTGTAATTAGAATTCTTGAATTAGTGTGCAAAAGTGACAGATATTGAAAAACCGGATTAATTACATTATATGTCTCCTTAGCACAATTACCATACCGGTGACTTAACTGAAATTCCTATTATTTCCTAATCAATTTATACATCTGATTCTCTATTGTTAACAATATAATTATCTGCAGACAGATTTACCAGAAACTTAACTGAATTTTCTAGCTTCTAGTTCATGATTCATCATCTGTCTAACAAGACACTTTGGTAGTCCTGTAAACAAGGCACATTTGAGTTTCTAACTTGATAGAAAACAAGTAAGCGGAAAAAAATAGTATTGAAAACAGAAGAAATTGAAGAAGAAAAGAGTGTATTTTTCTGGAGTAACTTGCATTCTATTAATCAGAAATGAGTGTTAGCGAAGCATTCAATTATTCGCTGTTACTAAGCTTTTTGAAATAATTAAAAAAAGAGAGCCTAGAACTGGCTTTCTAACCATCTGTGAGCCTGTGCATATCAGCAGTGACTCAGTTATTCACTTACTATATAACATGATCTGTCTGTGCTGCAACTGCCGTTGTGAAGATCATGTTGTGGCCACAGTTGCTACAATTCAGTTGCAGATCACGGATATGTCCTTAGTGACCAACCAATTATTGCATGTTATTGCAGGTGGTGCATTTGAAAACTCAGATACCTATATGGATGCTTGTAATGCAGTTAAGGTGGAGACTGAAATCCCAGAAGACTTAGGAGGTAAATTAAATTATCCTTCCAGAGAACATTTGCATGGTCTTAATATTTCCTATACTGTTTGGACTGAGAAAATTGGTTGTTGCATAGATCAAAGTGTATGAAATTACCTTTATTGGCTAAATGCTACATTGGGATTCGAGACAATGAAGACCTGAGAAGTTATTCATTTTCTTGTTAAGCAACCCATCACCCCATAATGTTTACATCGTTATGTTTTACACTTTGTTAGAGTTAAGTTAGCTACAGGTCATAGGAGGTAGTCAGATAGTGAGCAATTGTTTAGAAGTTGGTTATATGTATTCATCTATGTAGATGTATTCATTAGTTATATTATTCTTTTCTAAGTTTTCTTATCTCTGATACCATGTTTCTCTGGTACAAGATGGCCTTCACTCGTAATTTTTTGCCAAAATTTTGCCTGTGTATCACTTTTTTTTTTGGCTAATTTCTACACTTACATAGTAGACAGATTTCTATAAGAAAGTGTATTTAGAATTTCATCAACATTTTAAGTTGAAATCTAACTGGGATAGATAACTAACTGCCATGACAATTAATTAAATAAATTACTAGCCAAAATTACAAGTGTGATACTGTCCTTCAAGATGGAATGAGGATATTGCTCTTCTTTCCCATATTGAGTAGCAATTTTTGATATTGACAATAGCTGGGGCATAATTAAGAGATCAACTAATTGATGTGCTGAAGGAACATGCACCAATTTGGTGAGATGTCGAATGTCCTTTTGTTAATTGAAATGACAATCAGTTCATATGTGTTTGGTACATTCATAAAATGTTGGAGTGTGGAGGCTATGTTAACAGCTGTCTGGTTCTCAGTTCTCACAATATGCTATTGTAATGTCAATAGTTAAGCCTATTTCTGCAAGTAAAGATCTTAACCAAGTATCTCAAAGGCTTAGACTCGTAAGGAACAATTCTCTGTTTCAGCATAACCTTGGCAAAGGATGCTCTTAACAGATAGCAGGAAGTTAACAACTTAAAACTAAGCTGTTCTAGTCTTAGACATGAATTGACCAGGCCTATTAACTGCATATGTAATGGCTGGTTTGGACACAATCAAATATTTCTCTGCTAGTGATTCGTCAATACCAAGAATCATCACAAGTAGGCTACATCTTGAGATCTGGATTCTGTTTTACATGGTGATGTGACAGCCAGTTAAGCATCAAGGAATTTAGTGTCTTGAAGATATGAAGGCGTATATTTGTTTTGCGAAGGCTAGAAAATTCTTTATTGTTCCTAAGCTTCAATATTTTGAATGCCTCTTTCAGAGAATGCTTAAATTGAGAAATGAGCTCAACCGAGTAGATGAATGAGAGCACGACAGAACAATGACCCGCTCCTTTGGAAAAGATATAAGTACTGGCTTTAAATGTTTGAAACCTCAAAGTAAAATGGCAGACAATTTTATGAACCGTTGTCCAATGGGATAACCGAGCCATTTGTATTATACTTATTTTTGTATGTGCTTTTGCAGACTATTGTTTCCAATGAGTTACCGGTTCAAGTCTTCCAAGTTGTCAAGTTCTTTCATAACAAATATTCACGTAGGATATCTCTGCTTAATTATAGAAGTGAGGTTCATAATGAGAAAGACCATGAGATATATGCACTATATTGAGGAGAAAAGGGTTGGCCTAAGGTTATTTGAAATGTGACACTGATAAGAAGCATTAGTAATTGATAGAGTTTATTCAAAATTTTGATACAAAGAGAATTTTTTGTGGTGTAAATTGTAATATTTTGATCAGAAGTGAGTGTTACGGTAGCTGATAGTCTGGGACATGTCAATGGCTGATCATTTTTTTAAGTTACCAACTGATAAACAATATTACACTGACATTTTATCCAACTATGACTTGTCAGCGCAAGCAATTATTGAGAAATATTAATTACTTAATTTATGGTTTGTGTGTACTGCAACTGTGGCAGTGGAGAATTTAGAAATTATTATCGTATTGTAGCTACAGTTGCAATTGCAGATTGCAATTTAGAATCTAGTGTCTTTGTCTCCTTCAAAGTGAAAAATCAGTTGTTGCTTGTGGTTGCAGATGGTGCATTTGAGAACTGTGATACCTCCAGGGATGCTTTCAAAGCAGCTAAAGTGAAGAGTGAAATCCCGGAGAACGACATGGAAGGTAAATTTCCAATAGTCCTTGTTGGCTTGTTGCTTCCTTCTCACCTCAAGGTCATAGGTTTAAGCCGTGGAATCAACCATTGATGCATTTTATCATTTTAGGCTGTCTACATTACATTATTTGGGTGTGGCCCTTTTCCAGACCTTCATAATGCGGGATGTTTGTGCAGCCCTTTTGTAATGCATGGATTTTCCTGGCTAAATGCTATGATGTGATTTTAGAGAGCTGAAAGTGTTCATTTTCACAACTGATCCATCACTTAACTATGTTTATTTCCTTGTCTATTGCAGCATGGATAGATCAGTCAGAATTCGATGTAGTTAGAGGTGTTATTAAGCTCAGAAATTGAATCATTGATAAGGAGTTACTCATGCATAATAGTCTCTATAAACACTTTTATCCCTTGTATTTCTCACCTTCATTCCAAGTAAAATATAAATGACCTCAATTTGATCTCCACCCTCAATTTCCCTAGCTCTGATGCCATGTTACTGTCTGGTATGGAGTGGCCCTAACTCTGATAGTCTGAATTGAATCACTTGCATAGATTTTGTTGGCTAAATGCTACATTTTAGATTGATGTTTGTTGAAAGTACAATTTAGGTTAATAACAGATCATTGACTACCTATTTTACCAGGTCTTGAAAATACAACTCCTGATGTGTTTGTTGCTGCATGTGATACAATCAAAGTGAAGGAGAAGATATTGGAGGATGCTAGAGGGCCCAATTTGAGTCCTCCTCCTTCCATTTTTCGTGGGATCCCAAAATGTCCATCAAACACAAGACTGGTTTCTGTATCTGGTAAAAAACGGCGTGCATCTTCTTGGCGACAGACCCGGGCACATCAAAGCCGAGCAGGTCCTGACCTCCATGATGATTTTCTTGATACACCTCTTGAGAATGCAAGAGAAAATTTGAATAAAGAGTTGACTAAGGAAGATCTCCCAGATCCAATTGAGAAAGACATTGTTATGAATAGCTCGGACGATGAGACACAGGATTTGAATCTTAGAAGCAGTCCCCTAAAGAAGCAATCTTCAATCCAAGTGGTTAACAAGAGGAGTTTCAAGTACATTGAACCAGTGAGGAAAAAAGCCGAGCGTGAAAATTTGAAAGGAGTTGAATGCAAACAGTGCAAGAAGTTCTATGAAGCTGTTCTTCCTAGTGTTGATGGTAAGGACCCTGATGTACGAGAGCAGAATTTCCGCTGTGAACATCACGATGGTGTTTCTAGGCATCGGTATCGGTATGTTCCACCTATGACTCCTGAAGGATTTTGGAATATTGGATTTGAATCTGAAATGTAAGTATATATTCTAGCTTACTAATTAGCAATTAGCAAATTATCGGAGGAGTGATAAGCAACTTGGTTTCTCGTAAGAACGAGAATACAAGTTCAAATTTTAGAAGCAACCTTTTAGAATTCAAATTGGAAGTTCACAATTTGTGTAAGAAAGAATTATTCTAGTGTACTAAACATATTTTGTAGGTATAGCTAATAGTAATAAAAGCATTGGATGCCTTGTAACAAATAATTTTAATACTCTTGGATGAAAGCTCTGGGATATTCTTAGGAGTTAGGAAGGAACTACTCAGTCCAAATCTTATTATCAAATTGTCACCTTTTGCAAACAATTTACTTAGATGTAGCCGTTTTGATAGGGTGACACGTTTTTTTTTATTTTTATATATTTATTTGAAATGCTTAAAGGTGGTAAATTGGTAAGCGCTTCCTTACGAGAAATGCTAATGTTGGAAGCGTATTTTTCCGAGAATGGCTATTCTCTATTTTTCTCTATTTAGTTTTTTTTCCGATCACATTTTTTTTTGGTAAAGTCTGATATCTTACTTTACACTCTTTGAATGAGAGAGAAAAGATGTGAAGGAAGATGTTGAAAGCCTGAGATTACAGTTTACAAAAATTAATGATAAATGCAATGTCTTTCCTTTGTTGTGCTTGATAATATTGTTGGAAGATATTCCTTGACTGAGACCGAAATGCCTCTGATTTTGATTCTAGATGTATTGCATTCATTTCTTTCCAAGTATATGTTTGTTATCATCAAGGATTGTGCCAGTGTGTTTTGGACTGGGACTAAAATTTCAGTTCGAATTTCTAGAATTTTAGTAAAATTTCAGTTCTCTAAAATTTTAGTAAAATTTCAGTTCGAATTTCTAGAATTTTAGTATTTTCAGTATATCTAAAAGAGACTGAAACACTGAAAGTGAAATTTTAATAAATTTTTTTTCCAAAACACCCTCATTTAATTTTAAAAATTCCATAGTTTATCCCTTCTCTCTTTCTCATTCTACTCACTGACCAATGGCAACCATCATCAATCCATCACCCTCCTCCAAGCTCCATCGCCGGCAAGCTTCCCTCCGTCACCGTTCGTCTACCTCAATCAAGGGCGGGGCTGCGTGAAGCTAGTCGTGAGAGACATGCCATGGGCACAGTCACACCTCCTCGCATTCAATCTCTCATGCGCCGCCCCTCTGGTTCGTCTTCTTTTCTTTTTTTTTCTAAACTAACTCAGATTTACGATGCTTTTTGAAATGGTCCCGCACCTGCAGCAGAAACCACCGTCGGTGCTCGCACCAGCCCACGCCACCGGTTGCCTCCGTCCTCGTCTAATCTTGGTACGTTTCTGCCTTTTCTAATCTTGGATGAATGGAAAAAAGAAAAACTAGTCATTGTTTTTTTACCCTGCAAACTTAAATTCGATGAATAGGAAAAGCAGATCAAATGTTTGATATAATGTATCGAATTGCATTTGCATCAGGTTTGGATTTTCTTTTGTTGAATCTGCCCCCTTTTCTCTTTCAATGTTATGTTATGTGCTTCAATTCAATTGAATTAGAATAAAATGAAATCAAAGCTATGATGTGAAATATGATGTAATAGGAATTATTGAATGAGATGAGATGATAAATGTTCTGTTTATTGAATGAGATGAGATGATAAAATGATCAAGTGGCTGCTGGAGAAGGAAGCAACAATGGGAGATAGGGTTTTATTTTTTAAAAAAAATAATAAGGGGTATTTTAGTTATTTCATCATTTTAGTCTCTATACAATTCAATTTTATACATTTTAAATCAAACACAATACATAAATTTAATTTAGTTCAGTATTTCAATCTGTCCTCCAGTCTCAGTCTCAATCTCTTTTCCAAACGTAGAGAAAGATTTACATGAAGATAGTGACAGTGAAAAGAGGATGTTCAATTTGATAGTGGACGACATATACTCACTCAAATTCATCAAGCATGAAGCTTGTCAGTTTTATCACTTGTATGCACAATACCACGGTTTTGTGACGAGGTAGGATGATAATACAAAAAAATATTGAAGGAGAAATTATTAGTAGGCATTTAGTGTGCGATAGGAAGGGTCTTCGAAGCAAAAGAGATGTTGATTTGATGGAGCGAGATGCGGTGCTAGCTGTTCTAAAATGGAATTTGCAAAAAGCTTAGCTTAGGATGCAAGAGGAGAGACATTTAATTCAAAGTTGGTGATTTTGTTTAGGTGAAGTTACAACCATGTTAACACAATTCAGTTGCATTGAGAAGGAGCCACAAACTATCCATGAGATACTCACTGCTATGCGAGAATTTGTCGAGTGGCTTATATTGAAACTCCTAACACTACAAAAATCCATCCGGTTTTTCACATCTTTTTACTCAAGAAATGTGAAGGGCACCCAAACTCGGCATCTATTCCAACTCCCCTTTTTAATTAATGAACATGGCTGCAAATTACAACCTCAGTTGGTGTTGGGTCACTGTATGGTCAAGCGAAATGACAAACGGCAATAAGAGGTGCTAATCAAGTGGCAGAATGCAACTGAAGAGGAGGCTACTTTTTTTTGAAGAAGAGGAGGCTACTTGGTAGAACTTTGAGGAAATACATATTCAATACCCAGCATTTGACCTTGAGGACAAGGTCATTTTCAAGTAGCTGGAGGAGTTTACTTGGTAGAACTTTGTGCATTATAAGTCTTTTGTTTTCTGGCTCCTCTCTTCATCTCTATTCTGATATGTTTTCGACAGTTATAATTTTACGAAGGAAAATGAGAAAATAGGACGTGAAAACAGAAGATAGGACTTTGTTGCTTTTACTATATTTTTTTTTTACAAAATTCAAAAAATAAAATATAATGAAAATAAATATAGAAAATAAAAATGAAAATCAAATGCACATTTAGTGTTCATGAAGAGAATATGGTAGTTTTTTCTTATAAAGTCGTATGATTAAATTTATATTTGTTATGTTTGGACTTCCTTTTTATACGGATAAAAAGTCCAAAATGCGAGTATCCAGGCCTCTAGATAGATAGTTAAAGTTGTTGAGAATTTGCTAGGATTATCACAAGATGTCTCGTTACTGAGAGAAGAAGCAAACACTACTACACCAAAGAGAAGAGAAGAGAGAAAATATTTTCGCACAAACACAAACCTGTTTCTTTAAATTGGTTGCTTTTGATTTGTTAATCATTGAATCGAGCTCAAATTTGGACTGCATATTCACCTCATTTTTTTCTTCATTTGAGTTCCGAGAGATGCTCATTTTTGTGGCATCTTCATCCTCTTTGTTTTTGTTCATAAGTTTGGAATTGTTGCTCTTCTAATTTTTATAAATGGAAAATTGTGTATTTTATTCCTTTCATAATATTATGTTGAAGTTTAAGAATAAAAGTTAGTTTCACATTTTTTAGAATAAAAAAAAGTGAGAATTGTATAAGATAAAAGATTCATTAATTTCACACCTCAATTTTAAATTGGATAATGTCTTTGAATTTTATCTTCTTTCAGTTCCTCCCAAAACCTTTTCGAAGAGTTTCCTATGCGGGTCCAACACATTCACTAAAGTGATTTTGAGAGAGGAACGTCCAACGTGCAGCATAATGTAGACTACCCCACTGGTATAAAGGTATAGAAAGCGTTTCACATGTGCTATTTTGTTTCCCTGTGATATGATGTTTCATTATTTTTTAACATTGAGATTTATAATAAAATATATCAATGGATGAGATTGAAAGAAGAATTTGGAGGTGGACTTGTTTGTGTATGGTGTACGGTGAAGAAAAGACTTGTCCTTTCTTTTTCATTGTCCTAGATTTTTTATCACACCTACTTAGCTTGTTGGGATTTGCGAGGCTATAACTCCTTTTCAACAAGCCTTGGGAAATGCTTTATTTAACTACAGTTAATAATCATAAAATATAAAAATAACATATAAATAATTTATCACCAAAATTTAATTAAATTGGTTTTAATTTAACAAAAATCACTTATATAAATGAGAAAAAAAAATATATTAAAAAAATATCACATGACCTGCATAATTAATATTTACTTAAATAACCAACACCACATTTTTATTAATTGATATAAAATAAAATAATCATAACACATTATCAAAATATATGTGTTGATCAATATAAATAAAATTATATATATATATATATATATATATATATATATATATATATATGTGGTAAGGTCTTTGATGAAGATCGATAAGGATAAGTTCTTTGATTAAATCTTAACCATTCATTTGTTTCTAGCTATGAGAATGAGTAATTTAAGATATTAATTAACCCTCAACTTCCTGCAATAAATGCACTTAACGTGAAACTAGGATTGCTGTAATCAGTATAGCAATTAATATTAGACAAAGTAATTAAGTGATATTTATTTTATTTTATTTATTATTTGAAAATAAAATTAATTTATTAAAAATGACAAAAATTAATTTCGCATGGGCCTAATTACTTTTTATAAAAATTATAAATATTTACTAAAATTTAATTCTTGTTTGAATAATTATTTACAATTAAAAATATAATTAACCTAAGAAATAAAGTAAATAAAATTAACCTTAAATAGAATTTAAAAGTAACTTTAAAGAAAAACTTGATAATAAAAAAAATAATATAAATTTTTTTTTTATTATCATAATACACGGATATATATATATATATATATAACAAATAAATCTTTTTTTTTAATTTGTTCTTTAGAGACTCATTCTATTTTTCTTTTCATGGGCTATGCCCAAAATCCTACCCGAGCCCAAAGCACTCGCCCGATCCCGCACCCCATCCCTGAGAACAGCAAGATAGCATCTTTGTCTTTCTCCTTGCTCTACGATGACCAGCGCTGTAACCAGATGCCGCATGCTCTCACTGTCTTTGTCGCTCCTGCTATGATTTATTATCTCATCTTAGCTGCACTGTCGTCTCTGCACTGTCGTGGTTGCACTGCTGTTCGTCGTCTCTGTTCTGTTGTGGATGCACCGCCGTATCCAACACATATCGTCTGATTATTGTCAACTTGAGAAACGACGTATTGCAGGAGTTGTCACTACTTGTATCGGTGGCATAGCATGTAGCCCGCCCCACCCCGCCAAAAAAGGAAGCGGGGTGGGTCACAAAGTGTTACAGGCTCAAAATGATGGAGTGCCTGGCTTTATGGCAGATTTGCGAGTCCTGACGGATTATTAGTCTGCTCAATTTTTTTTAAAAAAATATAGTTAAATTCATTAAAAATAATCTAATAAATAATAATTTATTCAAAATCAGAATAAAAATAGTCTAACATTTTTAATATTTTTTTAAATTATCAATGTTAATAAAATTATTCGTTAAAATATATTATTTTAAAATATAAGATAACTATATAACAATATAAAATAAATAAAGAAATCAAAATGATAATTTTTAATATTCATAAATATTTTGTAAATTAAAAGTAAAAGATACCTTGGCTCAACAGTCAACAGGCCGGCTTGACCTACCTGTTTAAAACTCACTGATTTGGCAGTGCAGGTTTGACGGATTTTCTTTATTCGGCAGGTTCAAAATCCTAGCCCAACCCGCTTTTTGGCGGGTTTGACGGATCAACCCAGCGATTTCAGCCCGTTTTGCCATTTCTAATTGCTAGGTCGAGCACTGTCATGTTAACATTTTTAGATTGATTTTTAAATGGTTATTTTACATATAATTATAATATGCAAAAAAAAAAAAAAATAGCCACTATATATATACATAAGAGATAAAATTAAAAAAAAAATATCACGTTAACATTTGTAAAATAAAAATGGACTAAAAAATATAAAAATATTTAAAGTATTTGAAAATATTCTTAAATAAATTATTTTAGTTTTCTTATATTTTATAAATAGATAAATAATTTTTCACCTATGTATAAATAATTTTATTATATATAATTACTAAATAAAATATAATTAATTAAAATAAGTAATCTCAAATATTTAATTTCAGAATTAACATATTTAATTTTTCAACACCACTTATAAAAAATAAAAATATTATATTATACTATTGATATTTTCTAACACCACTTAAATACATGGTCTCAAATATTGTGATATTAGAATTTGTGTAATAAT
>JASCZI010121509.1:3464-18072 GCA_036250425.1 Stylosanthes scabra | reverse complement strand
GTTTTTTTTTTTTTTTTTTTTTTTTTTTTTTTACCATAGGAAGAGAGACTCAAACTTAAGATCTGTGACAAATGTCATTCGAGCTCCACTAGTTCCACTAGTTGTAGCTCCCCCGGATTGTGGTTTCTTCATATTTGATGTATGTATACACAATTTTATTGACACATTTGTTACTTTTCACTTTTCAATTTTTCATTATTGTCGTATTTCCCTGCATCATCAGTTCATCACCTAAGCTCCATTCAATTCTGTTGTTTTTTTTCATCTCATCCTAAAACACTAATTTTAACTTTTTGTGTAACACAGGAACCAAGTATTATTTAGAAAAACTGTAATAATATGTTGATATTTAATAATGTGATTTAAATATTTTTAATGCATTTATTATAAAAAGTATTTAAAATAATTTTTATTTTAATAAGTAATAATATATTATATTTCTTAACTTATTTCAAAAATATAAATTAAGAATAAAATTTGCAACTTCATAGACCTTGTCAATAAAAAATATCTTATTGTTACACTGTTTCAACTGGGAATTACACTTTGCAGCATTGGTATTGTAAAGCAAAAATTTCAACATTCTCAATATATGAAGGGTGAAACTGAAAGTAATCAATGTACGAATAATGAATTAGTTTAGCTAAACCCATTAGTTTATTATCAAAGAATCCGCTAGCTGTTTAGTGCTGTTTGGAACATACTGAGATCCATGGGGTACCAAGTGAAGTAACTCCGTAAAAGAAAGAGCAGGTACCCCATTCGCCATCACAAATTCACAATCTGTGTTTGAGCCGATGAAGTTGATAGCCAAATTAATAGCTCCTCCAAGCATAGCTAAAAATGCCATGCACCTTGTGTAGAGCATAGCAGCTTCCATTACATACTGATTGAGGTACACTTACTGCATCACTCTTATTTAAAGTAAGAACTTGGTATACTTGGTGAGGAAGACAGATTTGCCACGCATTTGAACTGTTACAATAACCAAAGGATTAAGAGTTAGAACTACTCAGTTTGCCATAACAAAAATGAACAGAAAGCCAGAAAGGAAAGGTGATCACCTTGTGCTGCTTGTATTTCTCCCGAACAGCTGATAAAGACGCAGCCCTTCTCGACATATACAAGTCATGTAAGATCAGAACACATTCTTTAAGTTCAAGCGATGTATAACCTGAGCATTCGTGCAAGGATGAAGTCTGCAAAATGTACCAAAATCAATAAGCACCATGGAGGCATGAACAATGAGCAACAGAACCAAACTTATTGTAGAGAGGCAAATACTTACCCAAGGATGCACCACAGGCCAGATAATAAATCTGGCAAGAAATATAACCGAAGCAGCTATCATAGAAGGCAAGAATTTCACACAACTATAATCCAATAGGCTTAGCTCAGCAAGATAGCAGCTCAAAAATTCAATCTGAGAATTCTTAATCTGAAACAGAAGAGGCAAACAAGGAAAAGGTAGACAGTTAGTCATAATTCAATGTAAACAGAGACAAATTAACCACAAACTAGAACAAGAATAGGAATCAAGCTTACTTTCTTATCTTGAGAAGCAATCCCTGAATACATAGATAGGAAGGTCTTAACAGTAGGGTTCCCCATTTCAAACTTTAGGGATTTGAGTATGTCAGCTTCCATCTGTACAACCTAAATTTATTGATTTAAAACAAGAATCCAGTCAGGATTGACAAATAACAAAACAAGATCCACGAAATTGAAGCAATGAGAATTAACAAAACCCATCTAGTTTTTTTCAGATTTACCTGTGATTTCGTGTATGTATCTTCAGTGATGTAGCAGAATTCCTTCACATTCGGAGGGTTAATTTCTTCATACTTCCTGCACATTAATTAAGAAGTGGAAAGGAAATAATTAGTTAATCAATTAGAATTATGATGTTTGATAAGATAAAGCATAAAGAAAAGGCGTTGAATAAGTGCTTACGATGCAACGAGCATGGAAGAAACACCGAGCAACTGAAACTTGGATCGAACAACAGGGTTTACAGAGAGGAATCTGTCAATGTAAGAAACAGAGAGAAAAAGAGTCTCAGGGAGAAGCTTGTACTCGTCTGCAACCTCTACTAACCAATCCACCAATACACCTCTCATGTTAGCGGTAACATCTTTCTGAACTTTTTGAATGTAATCAACCATTGGCCTTCTCTTCTTCTCCATCTCCATTGAACGAAGATAGCTATGGATGTCGGAAACATAAGGTTCGTCGACAAGATTGGGATCTTGGAACTTGAGCGATTTTGCTTCAACTGTGGAATGGGGTTTCTTCTCGTTGGTGGTGGGGGATTGAATGAAGTTGGGGATGTTGGGGAGTTCAGCCAAGACAACACGCTGCTTCTTGAGGTGTTGAATCTCAAGTTGGGTGGGGGCAGTGGCTCTTCTCTTTGCGGCGGCGCGGGTCTCCATCTCCGTTAAGAGTATGTATTGGAACACAGCAGAGAAGAGCCACAGAGAGAAGAATGGACAACGATCTGAGAAGTGTGAAGAAGTGTGAAGTGTGGAGTATGATGTTAAAATAAAGGAACATGTTAAATAATTGAGAATTAGAAGAGCGCCAAATTGAAGTGTGTTTTTGTGAAAAAGGAAAAGTGGTTTTGGATTTAGAATGCCGCTACAATCCGCCAGGATTTGGTTTTAGTTTGGGTGTGAGTTTTGTGAGATTTGGTTTTTGTGTTTTTCGTATGTGGCGCGAACAGCGCGCTCCTTTTACGCTTTGTGGTCCAAACCAAAATCTCTTTCTACCTCTGCCGGGATAAATCAAATCAAACTAATTATCTTTACAATTAAATTACCAACTTATAGATTTTATACCATTTGTATTTTGTAATATAAATCGTATATTCAAATGGCTCTAGTTTACCATAAAAATTTTACAATAATGTCAGTTATATATCTATTTTATTAAATAAATTTAATTAAATTATTTATTTTTAGATTAAATAAAAAATTATTTCAATATTAATTATTATAAAAAATAATATAATAACGAGTTTTAGTCTTCTATTTAATATTGAAATAATATTTTATATGACATTAAATTATAGAAATAAAAAATTTGGTTAGACTTCCTTGATTAAAATACACATAGAATTATTAAAAATTTTATTTGTATACCAAATATATCCCTAATCTAACATATGTTTATTGATTTTTGAGAAAATATTAATAGTCAATGTTTTTTAATGAGCTATAGCCAACAATTTTATTCTTCTTCGTCTACCCTCCTTTTGAATAGTCTATTTCTTATTATTTCAAATAATTTGTTCTCTATTATTTTAAATTATTTGTCTTTTACTATTTTAAATGATTAATTTTTAAGCAATTTTTTTATATTTATTTTTGTTTTTATCGAAAAATTGCTGCTTGATATTTTATTGTTCATTTAGCAATTCTCTCTTTTTCTTTTTCTTACTTATTTAAACTTGAAAAAAATTAATAAAGTGTATATTCTACCTTAAATTGTAATAAAACGTTCACCCAAAATTTTTGTAATAGAGTAATAATAGGTAATTAACCTTTTTCAATTAACATGTTAAAATTGATATTCAGTCTAGCCTAATTAGAAAATTATCCTATAAATAGGAGTACAATGTTATGTAATAATTTGAGTACGTTTTGAATGTAATTGAAAGTTTATTATCTTTAATTGTTAATTTGTTACTCGAATACCATATTATTTTTAATTCTTATATCCAACTAAATATAAAACTGATTTTATTTCATTTATTAATTTCAATTCAGAATGAATTCACTTGTATAAAGGATGATATTTTAAAAATAATTCATTAAAGTTGCTTTATAAATGGTTAATTATTTTTGCTATATATTATATTATATTATATATGTAGTTTTTAATAAATTAAATAATACTAAATTAATAAATTAATTTTTAACCTTTTAAAGATTTTTTTTGTTTTATTTTTTTGGTGTCTAAGAATTTTTTTGTTTTAATCACAAAAAAGGAATTATTTGTTTCCCTCCTTATGCCAATGTTCAGTTGAAATTAAAAATCGTTTGAAAAAATTATATTCATAGAATCAGAGAAATTTATTTTGAATTTTCAATCTTAATCTTATTTTATTTTGTCTTATCTTATCTATCTTAATAGTATAGGATTGGAAAACTCAATTGCTAACGTGGCGGTGGCTACAAAATGAATTTGGAAGGCTAAATGCTTAGATATTGTTATTAGGATTTTTTTTCAATTATTTTTAATTGTGATAATTAACTGAGTTTAAAATTTTAAATTTCAAAAATAATAAGATACAATTGTTGAAGTAATTTTAAAATAATTTATTTCTAATTAAATTATAAAATCTTATTAGTATGCCGGTTATTGAGGATTTTAGATAATTTTTTATATATTTATTTTTTAAATTAATCGTATTTATAATTTCAAATATAAAATATGATTGTTGATATAATTATAAAATGATTTATTTTTATTTTTTATTGTCATATGCCGCTTATTTAGGCAATCTTAAAATCCTCTCATATTCTGTCTAACAGGAATTGGTGGGTTGGCAGGCAGGTGGGGGATAAACCCACCTCAGTTTTAATAATAATAACAATAATAATAATAATATTGCATTTAAAATTCAATTGGACGTGATGTCGTGATCATTGATTTTTTATAGTCAGAAGAATTTTTTAATTTCTATTAAGTAAAAGTTGAAGTTATTTGACTATTGTTTATTATGTCTGAAAATTTACTTATATTTTTTATAATTATCAATTTATGTTATAATGGTGATTTAGTTGTTTTTTGAGTTTTTATGAAGACTCATTTTCGAAATTCTTACTGTTATACTAGCATAAAATCTAAAGGCTCATTGAAATAATGACACACCTACAATAAAACTATAAATACTCAAAAAATAGAAAGAAGAGGAAAAAAGAGGGAGGGAGTGAGGAAGAAATAAAAAGGAGATAGAGAGGGAGAAAGTGGGAGATAGAGAAAGATAGGAAGAGATAGGGAAGGAGAAAGATATATGAAAAAAGAGGAAGAGAGAGAGAGATCGAGGGAGAGAGGGAGAGAGAAAGAGACATGAGAAAATAGAGAGACAGGAAAAAAAAAGAAAAGGAGAGGAAGAACAGAGAGAGAGAAAGAGCACTATAAAGAAAGGGGGAGAGAAAAAATGAAAAAGAGATAGGGAGATGAAAAAAGAGGGAGGGAATAGGAGAGAAAGAGATAAGAAAATAAAGAAGGAGAAAGATGGAAGGGTGAGAGAAAGAAATTGAAAGAAAATGAGAAAAAGAATGATGAAGAGAATGAGGGAGACATAGAAAAAGAGAACAAATGAGAAATACTGAAAGAGAGAGGAAGAGGGAGAGAAAGAGTGAGGAAGCGGAGGAGAGAGAAAGCAACATAAGAAAATAGAGAGAGAGAAAAAAAAAAGGGGGGGAAGAGAGATAAGGAGTGAGGGAGAGATAAAAAGAGAGGGAGATAGAGAGAGTGAGAGTGGAAAAGTGTGGTAGAAAAAAAAAGGGAAAAGGAAAAATATAGGGAAAGAGCAGGGGAGAGAATGAGATATATAAGAAAATGGAGAAAGAAAAAAGGAGAGAGGGAGGAGTGAGGGAGAGATAAAACGAGAGAAGAAGAGTGAGGAAAAGAGGAATATAAAGAAAGGGAGAGAGAAAATGGAAAAGAGAAAGGTAAAGGAATAGGGAAGGAGGGATAAGAGGAAAAAGAGATAAGGAAATAGAGAATGAGAGATGGAGAAAAAGCAAGGGTGAGAGAAAGAAATGAAAAAAAAATGAGAAAGAGAAGAATGAACAGAATGAGTCAGAAATAGAAAAAAAAGAGCGAGAGATAGATACTGAAAGGGAGAGGGAGAGGGAAAGGAAGGGAGTGGAGAAAGAGAAATAGGAAGAAAGAGATATATATAGAAGAATGAAAGCATGGAGAGGAAGAGAGAGGGAAAGGGAGTGGCGAAAGGGAAAGAGAAGGAGAAATTAGGGGAGAGAGAGCGAGGGTGAGAAAAAGAAATAGAGAGAGAATGAAAGGGAGAGAGGGAGAACGAGAGAGATCATATGATTCGTATTTGATTTCATCGGTGAAAACTTCAAGTTTAGAAATAGAATTGTGGTAAATTTGTACCCATGTATCTCACAATATAAATTTAACTTGATCGGTTTGGACGAACTTAATATATTTAAATTTGATTATTGCACTTACTTAACTGATAAGTTGCTTTTTATAATTCATTATATCTAATTTATTATGTTAAATTAGTAAGAGTAATATTAAATGTATACTTATTTAAATTAAGTCTAATTAATTAATTTATTTATATTCCAAATTATTCTATTGAATAAGTGCAATATTCAAAATTAGTTTTCTTTTGTTTTTTAATTGAATTTAAGGATTAGTAATTTTAAGGAAAAAAAATTTTGAATTGAGAGTTAAGGTGAGCATAATATTAGCCAAGGCGCCATCCCCGCCATAAGTGAAAACACAAATTACTATTCATTCATTCATTCATTATTCGCCATTCTCAACATTTCATTTTCATTTTTCGAACCAAACAACTCGAAATTTTCATTTCACCAGTAGCGGCACTCTCAAACCATTTTCATTTTCATTTTCATCTTCTCTTCTCTTCTCTCTCTGTTTTGAAATTTTCTCTCGAATGGCGCTCTTCATGCTTCATCCTTATTATACTATAAATCCCAATTGTCTCTTTCAACATTCCACCCTTCAAACTTGGCACACTCTCTCCCTCTCTTCTCAGCTCCTTCTTATTACGCTCTCTCCCTTTCTCTGTCCCCTTTCCTCCGCCTTCAGAGATGGAGACTCGTGCCGCCGCAAAGAGGAGGGCTATGGCTGCAAACCTCACTGAGAATCAACCCCTCAAAAGGAAGCGCGTTGTGTTAGGTGAACTTCCCAATTTCACCACAGAGAATTTGAGTCCCCAGAAACCCAAACCCAAATCCAAATCCCTCAACAATGCCAAGCCCAAGAAAGCTTCTGTCATTGACAAGAATATCAAGCCTGTTAAGGTCAAGGAGGAGAAGGAGAATGTGCTTGTTGATGAAGATGACGAGCTCAATAATGTTGACATTGTTGCCTCTGATATCTATATGTACCTTCGCAAGATGGAGGTAAATTCTTGGCCTCAAGAAAAATTGCACCTTTTAGCATATCATGGTGCTGATTCTGATTTTATTTTTTTTCAGCTGGAGAAGAATAGAAGGCCGAGAGTTGATTACCTTGAGAGGATTCAGAGAGATGTAACTGCGAACATGAGAGGGATTTTGGTGGATTGGCTGGTGGAAGTTGCAGAGGAATACAAGCTTCTCTCTGACACTCTCTATCTTTCGATTTCTTACATTGATAGATACCTCTCTATGAACCGTATCACCAAGCCTTATCTTCAGTTGCTGGGTGTTTCAGCAATGCTCATTGCTGCGTAAGGCTTCGCCAACTTCACCATTTGCTTAGGTGTTAATCTGTTTTGAAGTGTTGTTATTCACATTTGTTTCAAATGTTCAGGAAATATGAAGAAATTAATCCCCCTCATGTGGAGGAGTTCTGCTTTATCACTGATAACACATACAACAAGTCAGAGGTATATTCATAATTCATAGTCATGTGTCTTGTTTTCAGGACTGTGAATTTCATTTTAGTATTTGGTGGATTTTTCCACTCACTTAGGCTGCTATTGGTGTACCATTATTTATAGGTAGTGGAGATGGAAGCTGAAATCCTTAAGTCCTTGAATTTTGAAATGGGTAGCCCAACTATCAAGACCTTTTTAAGGTGAGAACTTTGTCCTATTATTATATTGTTGAAAATTTGAAATGATATTAATACCAATTGGATTGAAAGTGGGCTAATGGTTTTGTAATTTTGGATTGCAGGAGGTTTAATGATATTGCTTGTGAGGATCAAAAGGGTCAAAAATTGCAGTTTGAGTTTCTGTGTTATTACCTTGCTGAGCTAAGCTTGTTGGAGTATGCTTGTTTGAAGTTCTTGCCTTCTTTGGTGGCTGCTGCTGTTATATTTCTTGCTAGATTTATCCTATCGCCTAAATTGAATCCCTGGGTATGTATATACTTACAGATAATAACTTATTACTAGATCAAGACATGTGATTTATGGCATTTATGATGATGTTTTTCTGCTTGTTTCAGACCTTAACCCTTTATGATCGCACTGGATATGATTCACTTCAGTTGAAAGACTCTGTTCTGATCTTACATGACTTGTATTTGGGAAGAAGGGGAGCATCCTTCCAAGCTATTAGGGAGAAATACAAGCAGCACAAGGTGTGTGTGTTTCACATTGTATATGTTTGCATTCCTTCTTGTTATTACCTTTCATTATTTGAACTTGACTGAACTTTGTGATCTTTGTTATTGTAACAGTTTAAGTATGTGGCAAATTTGCCTTCCCCGCCTCAGATACCAGATTCAAGCTTTGAAGATGAATTTTATGAAGAAAACTTTTATGATGACTGATGTGTTTGGTTTGGAACTTGTTATATTTTGTAAGGAGCATGCTCTAAGGGTGAGAAACTATTACTTGAATGTTTTTAGTTTAACTAGGTGCTGAATGCTTATTGTAAAGTCCATTCAATGCTGATTTTCAATCTTAGCCTTTTGAACTAAGACTGTAAATTCATCTTAAAGTACCCTAGACAATAGAAGTGAAGGTTATGGTGATTTTGCTAGCTGCTCTAATGATTATATACCATTGTACAAATGGTCCTTTTGTAAACCAAGTTCCGTTAATTAATACAATTTGACATCTCTTATTGGATCTCAAGTTTTGCTATTCATTTTTATTATCCAGAAGCCACAATTAGCCAGTTTATAATATAGTAATTATTTTCAGAATCAGTTATAAAGCACATAACAAACTGCCATTCTTAATGCAAATAATTTCATGTTTGAATGGTCTTAAAATTTGTCTCAAGGTGAAGCAAATGGCCCTTAAAAATTTATGTATGGTATAGTATATTATTCATTACTTATAAATGCTCATCTTGATATGTAAGCTAAGGCTGTTTTCACTTTCATAGTTTTAATTAATTAGCATGTGATTATAAGAGGTGTGTTTGAAAGTTGAAATCAGAAACCAATCCCTTTAAACAAATAAAACAAAACAAAACCATCAATTGTGAAAGACCAACTTATATGTATACCAGACCAAAAATTAACTTGTAACATGTCCAGGAAAAGGAAAGCAAAAAGAAACAACTGTTTAAGATGTTTTATTTTCAAGAAACAAATTAAATTAAGATTGTATTCATCATGTTTGATGATGTTGATTGGATACCAAGATATCCAAAGAAGGAAACTGAGAAAGATATTGTTCAATTAGTTGTCCTTCCACCCTTGCCTCTGGCACTGACAAAGATCCATTCCCTGCTAACAAATCAAAATTGCTCCAAAGATCAAATTCAAACCCATGTTTCTCCATAAAGTGATAATCTGATGAAACAAATAGATAGTGATTAGTACCTAAATGATGGAGTTGCTCCCAAGAGGAAGAACTGATATCTGTAACTTGTCCAAACTCAGGAGCTAGTATGCATGCTTCTGAACTATTATTCTTTGGATTCATTTGAAGTTGAATGGTGTTTGTAGAACTTGCGGCTAACATGTCAATAGCAGCACTATGTGATTGTTGATCCCTGTTGAGTGCACATAGAATAATGGAGAAATATGAACAATCTGATTTGATGCAAATATTTGAATTAGGGATCCACAAAGATTAAAATGTTACCCAAGAGGAGCTGGAGCAGGAGCATATGCATCTCCAAAGCTGAGAATATGAACATTTGGATCTCCCTGTTCCTGTGGGAGCCACTCTACTGCATTCTTTGATGTCCCACCAACAAATAATCCATTTACATCTACAGTTTTTGCAAGATGTGCCTGACATAGAAAACTATAATCTTAAATTCTTCATTTTGTTCTGTTTTTTAATGTGTCCAATCCAATTTATATGTAAAGAAACTCATCTTACATACCTGTTGAGATGCACCAAAATTAAACTCTTCCTCCAAGGCACACTGTTCAAAACAAAAGCTGTGTTAATGCATGGCATGCCATTAACTCCCTAAACTTATGAGTGAAATATTATCTGTAAGAGGAGAGAAAGTAGAATTGGTTTGATCAATCAAACTTACTTTTCGCAACTGCACTTGCTTTAGAGTTTCCTGAAGGACATGCTGGCGATATTCAGCCTCACAAAGTGTAGTGATCTCACACGGATTACATTCAAATATCCTAAGAAAATTTGTGAGAACCAATTCAATGGTGACCATACTTCATTTCTTTCTTTACCAAGATAATTCATTGTCATTATTTATAAGTAAGCATAGAGTCAAAGGCATGCACCTTAGCCGTTTCTCCATTTCTTCTAACTGAGACTTGCAAATAAAATACTCTCTTTGAATCTCCTGAAAAACACTTGGCACCGAATAATCAGTCTAACCCACATGATATTAGTTGAATTCGAGATAATTTTTCCAAAAGAGACGAAATTTTCATTAATCAATACCTCAAGCTGGGAATCTGTATTCACCGGGCTACATTGCAAGACCAAAAGTAGTTTCCAAAACCAGAAAAGGCTACAGTCAGATTCAGTTATTGTAATATGATAGGCTTTTTAGTTTTTAGAGATTTACCTTATGCCAATTATTTGTGTATTATTGTATGTTTTGAGGAAAAATTAATTGTTTGATCATCCTCTAAAATTAGTCAAATAGTTCCAAGTAAGAGTTGTGAAGAAAAATACCTAGGAACTTGACATGTTTGTTCTGCTTCAACTTTCAATTTATTAAGCATCTTCTGAGTGTAGTAGAAAGATAATGAAAATTAGTAGTAATGTTAGCAGCAACCTTTGAAGCTAAGATTGAAGCCCATTTCAAAACAATGCCATGCAAGACTATATTATTATTATTACCTCTTGGTTATGGATCCTTTAAGTGACGCAAAGTGGATGAATCCAAGGTACCGACATTATCATGATAAATTAACAAACAAGTATAAAACACCATAAGAAGAAAATTAGTTCAAAAAATAGAAAATCAACATCCTAGTAAAGAAATCTCACTTTTTGCGTTCTTGTGGTGGAAGGTTAATATATCGCTCTAGAATTTCTTCAATGCTTCAAAACATACATAAAACGAAAATGAATGCGTGCTCTTATAAAGATTGAAAATGAAAATGAGTGTTTGTGGTGCATGCAGAGGAGGAATTGAACCTTGTGTTGGAGGAGAAGAGAGTGGGCCTGCCAGAAGGGGAGAACATGATGAGAGCAACATGAACATCACAGAGAACAGAAAGCTCGTAAGCTTTCTTCACGAGGCCATTCCTCCTCTTGGAGAATGTGACTTGCCTGTTTGTTGTGTTCTCAATCTTCTTGATGGGAAGCTTCACTCTCCCCATATCTATCTCGATCAACCAAGGTTTATGATCAATGAATGAATGTGAGGAGGTTGAATTGATGAAGAAGCTAAGCACATGTGTGGAAATGCTAGGCGGCGACAGTTGAAGAAAATATGCAGAGAAAAGTGGAAGAAACTCAGGCTTCAGATTTTGTCTTTGTCAGGCCACTTATACAAGCTGACGCCACTGGGAAGGGAAGGAACTAACCAACATAAAAATATGGCGGTTTATATGCTCATAAACATATTCACCCACAAACCAGCTTGGGTCGGTTGAGTAGTTAGCTATAGTAAGTGTTAGGAGTTCGAATTTCGCGAAATTTGAGCTTTGCGCTGTTTGGATTTATGTGCCGAAGAAGAAACCGAGATCATTAGCATAATAGCATTAGTATTAATTCATTTTTATTGCTTTAATCTTTCTCAATTGAGCCAATTTAGATATATACATAACATTAGTCTATAATAATAATAATTCCGGCGACAGAATCCACTGCCATTTTCAATTTTTCATCATCCTAGTCCAAACTCAGAAGTTATACATTTGGTCTAGGAAATCTAATTCATTTTTCTTATTTGCTGGCTTCGTTAACTGTTTTGAGAAATTATAGATGGAATTCTACATAACTACTACATTTTTTTTTCAAATAAAAGAAGAGGAAGAAGTATTATTTGATTTTTTTTTTAAATATATAATATCATTATGATATAACATGTCTAGGGAATGGCCGAATGAGTAACAAATGACAGAAACTAAGTTCAAACGGAATTTGGATGATGCCCCTCATACTTGATACGTACGTCATCCTAAGAGTATTAAGAACTGTTTTCTTTTTTTTTTTTGGACTGGATATTAAGAACTGTTTTGATCGGGTTCTCAGTTTTGATGGGCCTGTCCTTTTAACTTGGATTTTTGGTCTTGTTGGGCTGGTGGAAAAACCCGATATGGATCAAACATGATCTGATACCCTAAATGGGCCATAACAAAGCATGACACTTGAACCTCCCCACCCTCCTCAGTAGCAACCGGCCAGTTTGTAATGGGAACTGAATGAGATATAAATATATAATTTGGTCATGGATGCTTGGAATATAAATCTTCAATGTAGATATGAATATTTTCCCAAGCTTAAGTGCACCAATTGGTATGACACAAATCGCCATAACGGTGCAATTGCGTTTTTAGTGGAGCTAGCGCATGTGTCTTTTTCTCTGCTTCAAAGCTGACACGTACTTCAAATTTTATTGTAACATTCACTTTCAGATGAATAGAACTATAGAAGCATGTTCATGGGTGGGAGCCAAAGAATGGGAGAGGAATTAGAGAATATAAGCAAAGGGAACCGGTGAGAGTGCATCAGGGGATGGCCCACCTAATAAACTTCTCACCCAAATCCAATGGTGCTGGACTGCTGGTGCTTTATGGCTGCCCAAAATCAAATATATACGCATTTTGATACTCCTCTTATGCATATAATATTAATTTAAATAAATTGCAAAGTTTAAAATAAAATATCCCATTGACACACTGATTGCGATTAGTAAAAGGGAAATTCATTAAATTCATTTTTCTAGAGCTCCTAAATATTGCCAAAAAATGGAACACAATATTTAGGTGTAAAAGAAAAACCGTGTGCTTGCCACACGCCAATGAAAATGGAATCACGAAATCCAAACATGCTTGTTGAGAGCGAAAGGGTGTGTATTTGTGTGTCCATTGGTAGGGTTAAATGTAGTCGCACATCTATGTTGGAGGCGAGCTGGAAATTGGAAAATGACATTGAGTCAAAATATTAATTTAAGTAGAAAAAAGAATGCTTATGAACGAGGTTAATAAATAAATTTATACATACTAATCAATTTTATTCTTTTTCATCAAAGATATTAACCCTCTGACATATTTCAATTACCCAAAAGTAAAAAACTACCATAATAAGCAATTATACTCACGAGACCTTCATGTGGTGGGGAGACCAAATCTGGTTGGCGGAGCTAACATGATGATAGCTTTGATTGTGTTTTTTTTATTGACGATTGCATTTGTAGCATGCTAATTGCATGTCGCCAGGGACATACATCAGCCCCTCCAGTTATGTATGATTTTCCAAAATAAATAAATTAATAGAATAAAACACACACCTACAACACCAGTGTCTAAAATACTATCTAAAAAATATTTCAATCCATAACACAATTTCAACTCTTGCAATTTAATTTATAAAAAGATAGTCTCTAAATAATGGCTTAACACTTAACTCCAAACAGACAGAAAAGTGGTTAATTACCCAACGGATGATTTTCTGCTCAGGACTCAATTCCACCAAAGCAATTCAACTCAAACCAAATCAGAGCCATAGAAAACACATCACCCACTAGCTCAAATGACCAAACTATCCTCATGAATATGACGTGTCGCTAAACTATTGGTCCAGCTACCCCGACCTCACCATGGAGCAGCGTACACACTACTCACCGATTCCACACCCTTTTCCTTAGATCCGTATAAATACCGCATTCGCCTTCGCCACACGTAGCGACACACCGCGCACGGCAGCTCCACCGCAGGCCCACCCTCATCGTGGCAGAACCCGCCACTCGTTCCCGCCGGGAAAAAATCAAATTCCGCAACCTTAGAACTCAAAATTAAATAAAAGAAAAAACTCACACACGCAATTACACAAACACATAGAGTGCATGTGCTCCGGCGAGTCAACTATGAACGGGGCTCAGTCGCGAGAGGATGAGTCGAAAGAAGACGACAGGGATGCAGAAGCAAATCGCCTTCTGCATCATCATCATCATCAATCGACGTCGTCGGTGGACGACGAAGAGGTGGCCTACGAGGCAGGGGAGAAGATCCAGGTGGTAGATTTCGACTTGGTGGACGGCGACGAAGATTCAGGTGTTCCCCCTCCGTTCTCGTGGAAGAAGCTGTGGCTGTTCACTGGTCCCGGGTTCCTGATGAGCATAGCGTTCTTGGATCCGGGGAATCTCGAAGGGGATCTCCAGGCAGGAGCCATCGCAGGGTACACGCTTCTGTGGCTGCTGATGTGGGCAACCTTCATGGGACTCTTGATACAACTTCTGTCGGCGAGGATTGGGGTGGCCACTGGGCGCCACCTGGCAGAGCTGTGTAGGGAGGAGTATCCCAATTGGGCGAGGCTAGTTCTCTGGTTCATGGCC
>JASCZI010121508.1:15175-26829 GCA_036250425.1 Stylosanthes scabra | reverse complement strand
AACTACACGAACATATACCGCAATGTCTGACTGGCATTTGTGGAGGATTGTGGCTTTGTTGAGTTAGGATTTTTGGAGTAGCTTGTTGACCTTCCTTGATTTCTTTCAACATGGCTGCTATATCAACCAGTAACTTCGCCAAGACAGGGGACTCGGAAGGAGTAACCTCATAGACACCTTTGATCGCGGATGTGGCCCTTACTTTGAAGTGTTGGTTGTTGTCGGCCATCGCTTCGATCAACTCCCATGCTTCTTCCGGTGTCTTGTTCATTAAGGCTCCTCCCGAAGCGGCGTCAACCATGATTTTATCAATCGAAGTCAGTCTTTCAAAGAAGTAATTGATCAAGAAGAGGTCGGAAATCGAGTGATGAGGGCATGAGGTTAAGAGTTTCTTGAAACGCTCATAGTATTCAAACAGCGTTTCCCCATGCAATTGAGTGATTCCCGAAATTTCCTTTCTGATAGCGTTGGTCCTTGACGGCAGGAAGTACTTTTCCAGGAATCTCCTCTTGAACACAGCCCATCCGCGGTCACTTCTCCAGGCAAGGTGTGATACCAATCTTTGGCCCTTCCTTCTAAAGAGAAGGGGAAAGCAAAGGCTTTCACCGCGTCCTCATCACCCCCAGTCCTTCGGGTGGTAGCGCATATCACATCGAAGTCTCGCAGATGCTTGATCGGGTCCTCACCCGGCATCCCATGAAATAGCGGAAGCAAGTTGATCAGTCCAGATTTGAGCTCAAAATTTTCATTCAGCTCTGGAAATCGCATCGGCTGATTTTCCAGAGCCATACTTGCTCCGCCTATTTGTTTCAAAGTCATCCTAGGGAGGTCTCCCATGATGGAGGTACCTGCGCGAGTAGGAGAAAAAAGTCTTTCAATTCCATAATCAGAGTCAGAGTCAGAAGATTGAACAGAAATATTCTCGGCTGCCAGATTTTCGGTTTGAGAACGCAGAAAGTTCTCAAACTCAATCCACCTCCGGACTTGCCTAGCATGACTAAGCGTCCTTTCAATTTCAGGATAAAAACATAGCAAGTGAGGATTTGAATTAGATCTTAGCATTCACCGAAAAAAAAAATACTCAAACATGATAAACAGACTAACAAAATAACTATCTAAGAAAAGAGAATATCTACATATTCACAAAGAACCAAAATCGAGCGCACATATTCAACTCCCCGACAACGGCGCCATTTGACGAAAGAGGCGTTCCAGACGTCGCAAACAAGTTTAGTTTGGGATTCCCTTGTGTTCATGAGAACAGGAAATAGATCTCATAGCGGAGCTAAGAACGTTTCGTCAACAAAAAGGTGTCACAAGAGCTTGCAACCAGATTAAAATACCGAGTACGAGACTCAGGTCGTTCTCCCTAGGAGTTGAATCGTGGTTTAATTTTGGTTGTGAAGAGATTTGGGGTTGCAATGGTGTATGTGTGTTAAGAGTGGTGACAAAACAAAAGATCAGTTAATCTGCAAGAAATAAAGGTGCTTGGTCTTGAGTTGAGATATTATGTGTCCTTATGAACACCACTAATCCCAATTATGGATGGTTGTCACGTAAGCCGTGAAGCCACACTCTGTCAAGAGGTCGAGTGGGTGGAATTAACCCGTATTCCGTAAGTCCTAGGCAACTCATCTAGTGCGAAGGTCCTAGGTCCTTGGAACTCGAATAATCCATCAAGTTCACCTCATTAAGGACTCAGTCATCACTAGCGAAGCGTCAACGGAATAGTTTAACCCTGTGCTTAACCCATCCTTGTACTTAGGGATTAGTGACTAAGATCATCCACACCTCAACCCATGACCAAAGCACAAGAACACTACTCCATAATTATAAGAAACAAAACATCAAACACTTGGTAGGCAACAAGTAAAGGCATGATTATAGCTATGAAATAAACAAGCAAGATGATAAAAAGGCAAGTAAGATGAAGAAACTATGAATTAATTGGAAAGAGAGTAAAATATCCACAAAGCAAAACACAAAACAAGTAGTAAAGAAGAGTTTGATTGGTGATGGTAATCCTAAAGTATGAAGAACAATAAAACCAAACTAAGAGAAAATGGGAGAAATGGAATTCTTACCAAAAACTCTCTAAAACTATCTAAAACTACTAATTGATCCTAATGGTGCTCCCCCCTTGTGTCTTCAGCTGTTCTCCCTCTTATTAAATTGAATTAGGCTTGAGAAAAGGCTGGGCCTTGGCCCGAAAATGTGGAATTCCCAGTTTAGCCTTCATTAAATTGCATCCTGACGCTATCGCACGGTCGGCTCTTACTTCGACACCAAGCATACGTTGGCGCAGCGGCGCATTCTGGACCGCGCGGCTGCACAGTTGCTGTTGACTTTCTCTTCCAGCCGCCTTAAGGGCGCGGCCGCGGCAGCTGTAGGGCATGGGCGCACGGTGTTAGCTTTATTCTCTTTTTGGCTTTCTTTCTCCTATCCTTGCTTCCCATGCCCTTTCTTAGCTTCCTCCATGCTTTCTTCACCTCTTTCTCTGTGAAATGCACTAGCAAACATGTCATTGCATCGAGTGGGTGAGAATTTAACAATTTATGTGTACCTTGGAAGCTAATTTGACATATTAACAAATTACAAGCACAATTAGCAGGAGATGGAAATCTTGGTCATTCACCAGCAAATATGTGGGAAAGTATTGATGAGAATATCCTTTTTAGCATGGATTTTATCGTCAAAAACTTCTTCATCACTAATCTGATGCAAGAAATCCAATGAAAAGCAAAACTTTAGAGATAAATGATATTGCAAGACAAGAAAAACACAAAGCGACAAAATACAGATCAATGTATCTTTTATATCGTTACCATTATTTAATTATTAGTATTCCCAATTATATGTACCAGCATTATCATATATTTATATGCTATTGAGTATAAAAAGGGCTCAACATCATAGTTTTTTATCAAATGAAGGATCATAAAACATAATATATCTATACATGTTATTTAACTGATATAATTTAGAACCCTATTCACAAATAATAAATTAATACTGTATATTGCTTTCATATTATGTCATTTAATAAATTTGTTCGTGGAAAAATTACAGGAAATTCAAGTGTTAGTTCAATGGTTGTGCATGCAATATTGGTGTTGTTCAATATTACCAATAGAAGCACCAACACAGGTTGACTTCTTAAAGGTTAATTAAAATTTTTGTGACTATTATGATGATATTTTAAATATAATCAAGGTGTCTTACAAGGAATGTGCTCTTATAAGGATTATAAATCAGTGCATTATTTTAAATGCACTTTGTATATATCCAATGTTTCCTACTTTTTTCCTCTATTATTTTCATTTTATAAACAGAAAAGGCATTAAAAACCACTGTTGTGAATTATTTTATTAGATAATAATTCAACACCAAATCAGTCAAGGTCTGCAACCATTAATCAAAATTCTGTATTTGAAGAGTATACAAATAATTCTAGGTTGCAAAAAGAAGCAAGATTGAATAGGAGCGGTATCCTATTTCAAATGTGAAGCGGTAAGATAACCATTTTTTCCGATAAGTTTTCATCTTATAAAAATCCAAAAATAAGGAATGAGAAGGTTCAATACAAGAAAACATAAACAATCAAAGAAAAAAACATTCTAAAACAAACAAATGAAAATTCCAAAAACACCTAAGCAACCCATGCCTAATTACTCAGCCTCGTACTCCAAAAATACACGCCCTTAGCCATTCTGTCTTATGCATGTTTTCTCCTCTTTTTTTCGTTCTTGCATACTCATTCTTGCTGTGATTTTTTTCATATGTCAGAGCTCACCAAAATAACCCAAAGTTGGGGTGAAATACTGAGATGTTTTACATCTAGTTTCAACACACCTAAAATATAAAAGACCTACATAATAACAATCCTTTTGGTAGCCACCATTCACTCAACAAATCTTTAATCATTAATTATTTGTTTTGAACTCATTTGCTATTCGCCTTTCATGGGTTTGTCAAAATATTTCCCTTCATTCTTTGGCCTGACAAAGCTCCTCCCAGAACGCTACCTTTTCCTCCCTGAAAAATAGCTCATAAAGAACACATGTAGCATAAGCAAATTCTTCTATGCAATCTTCATTATTTTATCACAAATAAAAAAATTATTCTTCCAAGCACTCAAAATCCTCCCGCCATGTTCACAGACTCTACCCATTTCCATTTTGGATCATCATTTTGTCCCAGATTCTACTTATAAGATTCACGTCAAGTTGTTCTCTTTTTGTTTTCACAAGTCGGATAAATTCAACACCATTCCTTCTAATTACCCTTTTAATCATCTCTAATTTCCCCTTTCACTATATCCCTTTCACATTCCAAAACAAAAGTTTCATCAGAACGTAGCTTTTGTTTCTAACCTTAATGTTCTCGTGGTTAAAGTTATTCCTTCCAGGCATGGCGGTCTCCTCAACTTCGGTCTTCTTGGCCTTAAAAGCGCGCCCTTTTGTCTCTCTGTTTTCTGCCCTGTAATCCTTGCAATAATCTCTTCATCGTCACTTTCATTGAAGAATACTTCTTCTTTGAAACATATTTCTTTCGTTGCCACTATTTTGTTCAGTTTCTCATATTCCTTGTCATCGTTGTTAGAGTCTCCAAGTTTTTCTTTCCTTACTGCCTCTTCTTTCTCAGCATCTTCACTCTTCTCGCCGTTTATGCTTCTGTTATCATCTCCCTGGACCCTAATTGGGTTCTTGTGTACATGATTGAATTCAGTGCACGGGCCAAACCTGGGCTAGCATGGGCAGGAAGAAGATGAGATGGTATCCGACACACTAGCTGGCCCAGACTTGCCACTTGGAGCCCAACTCTTTCTTCCTCCCATTTTGCTAGCCCTTTCTCTTCTCTTGGACCCTGATATGCATTTTGGGCCACAACAATAGTAGAATTACAACCCGCAATGTTAAGCAGTTGATATTTCTCTTCTCTATTATTATTGACTCTTCATTCCTCTCTCTCGTGCACTGTTCCATCCACATTGGTGCCACCAAAATCATTTTTAGCATTCATTTCTAGTACACCATCTCATTCACAATCAATTTTCTCTTCGTGAGTCAGGACATCAACATTCTGCAATTTGAAGTTATCATCTTCAACCTTCTTTGGAGTCTCTTCAACTACTGAGTTTGAAATTGTGCCATACTCCATTGTTGTAGTAGTCGAAATTTCCAAATCAGGGTGGGATTGAACACTATAGACTTCACTGCCAAATTCCTTAACGAAAATTTCAAACTCTCTATCTTCAACCTTCGTTGTTATCTCCCATTTGTTATCTCCCATTAAAAGCTATTCACCAGAATCCTTGCTATACTGTTTCAATTTACCGTAAAGAAATTGAAAGAAGTCCCAACCACGCCTCGATACTTTCGACATTAGTGCCCTGGCAGAACATACTGAGTGACAACAAAGGCTTGCTGACCCACGCATCTGAGGGAAATGCCCTGCCCGAAATAAGGCTACGGAACGTTTCTTTCAAAGCCGCCCCCTAGGTAAAGAAGAGGAACTAAGGGGTTTACGGGTACTATATTTCAGCTTATAGGGCTTCTTTTTAGCCCTATGCTAAACAAGCCTCTTCCCTATTGTTATACCGTTCGCGCTTTCCTCCGTAACTTCCTTAAGTCCCAGACATGACTCACTCTCATTTACTCTGTTATCCATGGTAATGACCTTTCCCCATAATTTAGTGATTCTGTTAAATGTTTCCTCACACCACAAGAATACAGACAGTCGTATCACTTCAATCCATATCATTCTTGATACACTCCAAAAAATATCCCAATATGGTCTAAACTCATCGAATACTGTTAGAAAAAGTAGATATTCCATGGCAGTATTCCTTATCTCTGCTGAACTAAACACGACCAAACATTTGTATGGTCCAACATTTCTGCACTCAATATCACCACTCGATATCACTAGGGTTGTTCTATTCATCAAGAAAAAGGCTCAGAACCTTTCTAAACTCAATGGGTTTTGAGCAGACACTCATAAGGCTTCTTCCTAATATGTCCATTTGTTCTTCTGACTTAATTGCCTCCACTACCATTAATAAGAGTTAAGGTCAATCATTATTGCATGTTGTACTTTACTTGCTGAAACCAGTGTTTACTCATGGACAACTTTATGTTGCTTTGTGAAGAGTTAAAAGTCGCAATGGCTTGAAGGTTCTAATTCTTAACAAAGACTACAGTCCGAAATCATCAACAACAAATATCGTGTTCAGAGAAATTTTTTGAAAATACTTACGTAATTTTAGCAATAAGCTATAGTTACTAAATTTTACAATTATTATTTATGAATCTAACTATTTGTCTATAACTCTCATTTAGGCTGACATTGAAACATGTTTCATGGAGCATGTCAACTGGTTTTGTTTAATAAAGTTAGATAAATATGATTGTAGACATTTACTTTGAAAAGAAATTGGCGTAGAAATGGCATGTTGATAAAGATAATAATTTATGATGTTATTTTTTGGTTATTTTTTCATTATTCTGCATGATAATATAAACTAAAAAATTATTTATTCTTAGAGTTCACTTTATCCAAATCCAAACTAACATGTTAAATTAGAGTTAACAAAATTAAAGGTTTTTGTGGGCTTCTAAAAATTTCAGGGTGGTGGTTAACTCCACCAAGCTACTAGGACCACCGTATCATTCACCTCTTTCTTTCTTCTTCCTTTCCTTCCACTCTCTCATTGCTCCTCTCATCCTCCCATCGCCACTGTCCTCTTCGTCCACCACTGCCGCCCTCCTCTACTCTCCAGTTCACCTCTGCCTCTGCCTCTGTCTCGGCCTCCCTCCTCGCCTCCACCTTTGACTGCCTGTCCTTCCGCCTCTTTTCTGCTTCTGCTTCTTCCTCTGTCACTGCCAGTGCCAGTGCCACTCTCTCCCTCCTCCATCTGAGTCTTCCAGTCTCCCTTACTCCTCGCCCTCAGCCTCTCCTCTCACTCTGCCCCCTGCCTGTCCCGCCCCTTCTCTTTGCTGCCGTCGCCTTCCGTGGAGCTCCATTGCGTCTCTGCCTCTCGCCTCCGAGATCTGCTCCGCCCGGCCGTAGATCTATCTTTATCTGTCATTTCTGTTTCTGTATCAGTTAGCTTATTGAGTGTTGACCTAGTGGAGGTAGTGGTGGTGGCGCCGGCGGCGGCGGCGATAATGGTGGTGGTGGTGGTCGAGGTAGAGGATGACGACGAATCTCTCTGTTTTTTTCTTAAATTAATTTAGTTTTAGGGACATTTAGACTATTTAGGGTTTTGTTGTGTAGCGAATCTGAGGAGGAGGACTTAGTGATGGAGGACATAGGGTTGTTCCAGCAAGGTTGGCAATGGCTTCTTTTGCAGAAGGACGCATGTTGGCGTGCCAGGACTGCCGTGACATGTGGCAGGGACAAGACTGCTATGTTTGTGGAGCGGCATTGGCCTTTGGTGTGCAGTGGGTGCTCCAGATTTTGGAGCTTGTTTAAGTTATCATTGATATTTTGGAAAGACTCTGCCCTCAGGGGGTTTCAGTCGTTCATTAAGTTCGGATCAGTAATGCTTCTACTTATAATGTGGAGCTGCTTTCTTAGCTTGACTTCGATGCATTGCTTAGTTTATGTGCTTATCAGTATGGTATGTGTTAATCTCAACTTATCTATGTTACTTTTGCTTGCAGTTCTGGGCTGTGATTGTATTAGTTGCTCATTTGTTTGTTTAGTTATTTATGTTTTAAGCTGTTCTATTAATAGTTATTTATTATCTACTTAAATTTAAAGCAGTTTTAGTATATTTAGTGAATTGACAGTCATGTTATCATTAAGTCCTGTGGGGGCTTTTATAATGTGTTACTATTATCCTTGTATATTCATGATACTTTAAGAAAATATTAATTTAAAAGTAAATGCTTTGACTAAACTTTAGGATCTAAAATGCATTTAATATTTTCCTTATTTAGTGATAGCTCATATGGAACATCATTGGAGGAATTAAGAATATTGTATTGCCTTATTGGTCATTTTAAACATTATCTGTGTACCTCAAATGCAATATCCTGTTTCAGTAGTTATAGATGCTGAAGTGATGAACATCTACAAATTTTATGGTTAAGCCTATAAGAATTATGCTGAGTTTTACTATACTTTGTCTTTTAAAATTATGGAGTATGTTATAACACTTTGGGTGGTATGCAAAATGTGGACTTGACAATTGTCTCCATTAAAGTTACTTACCTTCGGGTGTTTGCGTCCTGAAATCACCTTTGCTGAACAAGGTGTGTCACTTGTAGTGAGCTCAAAGTGATCACTGGAATGCAGTGAAACAATCCCTATGTACTTCGCTAGAACAATTGGTCGTTGTCGCTGCCCCACGATGTCAAACAACTTGACCATCGTTGGATATAGCAATGTGAATTGAGAAAATGACCTAGATGGGTGTTGATCAATCTCTGGTGGCTGTGTTTTATTTTATTTTATTTTATTTGCAGCAGTTTCATATCTTGGCGGTCGCCAAAGCAGGAAGTAGTAGTGCAAGTAGTGCGCTCTAGTACCGAGGCAGAGTATGGATGCCTTGCATTGATTACTATTGAAAGCATTCAGCTTCAATGCCTCCTCACTAAATTTGGTGTGTTTTGTCCTACAATAGTTTGGTGTCATAAATCCTAGTGCAGTCCACCTATCTAAGAATTTAGTGTTCCATGCTAACACCAAATTATAGAGCTGAATATCGAACTCTATATCTTTTGGTCACAGAAGCTCTAATACCATGTCATCAAACTATTTGTCCCAAAAGTTTAAGCTAATTGGAAGAGTCACATGAATAACCATATCAATCTCTTTAGGGAAAGATATGTGCTTTCTTTTTTGTTGTGTTTAATGATTTTTTTTTTTTGGGTTTATTTATTTGGTGTTGATTAACATCTATTTATTTATAACTTAACTCAGTTTGAGTTAAAAACCTATATAATTATTTAAATTGTGTTTTTTTTTTTTTTTTATATGAATTGGATTAGTTGGCCTAACTGACAAATGCTCATTGGTGGCATTTCCTTTTCCTAATAAACAGTTATCTATCTTTGTAGGCTCATGGTTTCAAGTACTGTATTTTGTATACTTTTGTTGAATTAGACAGAAAAAATTATACTATGTCAGATATGGAATTTGTAATGTTTATATTAGAGATATAATCATTTATGTGCTTCCCTTTATCTGCTTAAAATTTTGGAAAAAGTGGTATCATGGCATGGTGTCAAAGCTTCTATGACCCAAAAGTCTAGAGGTTATGTTAGAGATATAACCATTCATGCACCCCCTTCTATCAGCTTAAACTTTTGGGAAAAGTGGTATCATGACAGTTTACTAATATCTTAGTTAGCTACCATGATAATCACTCATTGTTATTAATGTTCTTAATTAGCTATTCCTGCACTCTTTAATTTGAGTGCATTATATAAGCATATTACTCTACAAACACTTGGTGTTTACAACAACGGGAATTACACTCTTCAGCTTCTAGGCTCTTGGTAATTGCACATTGCTTTAATTCTTGCTTATGAGGTAGGCTACGCTCCAGTGATGATTAATATTGATTAACATGAATGTGAACTTATTTTCATATGCATGCTTTCTGGTTGCTTTAGTATATTTGTAATGAATTTGCACGGGAACATGTACATTGTTTCTCATAGTTCAGTTGAATTTCTCAGGGTGTTGCTGGAGTTGCTGTTCAATACTTGGGCTATACTCCTGGGCTTTTTATTGTAGGCCTCTTTGCCATCCTTATTTTGTGGATGTATGCTAACTTCTGGATAACAGGAACATTACTTGTAGTTGGAGGTATGATTTTCTTGTGTTGGTTTCCGATGTGTTGTACTTTAAGGTGCATGCTACCGTGAAGAGGGTGAATATTGAATAGAATGAAGATTGCCTTGATTTGACTATCACATGGAGAATTTACTATTTTATTTTATTTTATAAAATTAAATATTCCTCTAATAAATCTTCATCCTCCTCATGTAAAAGCTTTTTCATCTTAGAACTCACCGTACTTTAATCACGTGTAAAAGAGGATTGTAGGCATGCTACCTAGCAGTGAATGACCTAGAAATTTTTTATAGTGGGGGCAAAAATTGTCATAAATATATTTAGGTATTTAAAATTTGGGTAATGCTATTTGAACAAGTGGTTTTGGCCAACCAAGTGCAACCAAGTGGTTTATTTCTAAGCTAAATAGAATATTATTTCGGTGTCAAATAGTATAAAAAAGTGCACCTAAATAAAGTTCTATTTCACACCGAAATTGTCTTCTATTTAGCATAGAAATAAATTACTTGGTTGCACTTGGTTGGCGAAAACCACTTGTTCACGTAGAATTATTGTTAAGATTTTAAGTATATTATATTAATTAAATTTGTAATCATTTAATTAATTAACCGCTCAAACAGTATATTAAATTAAAAATGTTTTCTTATCATTTCAATGTTTTGTAAATGTTGTATTATATGTTTAGCACTTTCAAATCACATTTTAATTGATTATTTTGTATATAATACATATAAAAAAAGAATTATAGCTCAATAAATAAAGAATCTATAAGGAATATAACTCGAATAGAGTAACTTTGACTTTACTATAATTATGTGAGAGATACCATAAAATTTGCATTGTGAGAAAGACAAAATTTCAAATCAAACAATCATAATTCTCTTTATTTATAGGTATAGATAATATTGTTCTTTCTATTAAGTCATTATTCAACAAATTTTCACTATTTAGTTGTAGAATTGACACTCTATTTATAGTTGAAATTTTTTTACATAAATAATTATTATATTTAAGACCGAAAACTAAATTAAATAAAACAGTAAAGATACATGAATAATTTATATTATTATTATTATTATTATTATTATCTTTTTTTATTTTTTATTTCAGTAAATTTGATTATATTTAATCTCAATATATTAAATTTATATAATACAATCACTCTTATCATTGTATTAATATTTAATAAGATAAAATTTTCTCATTCAATGGATATAGTTTCTTTAAGTGGGGGCAAAGCTTTACCACATTGGGGGCATTGCATACATACACATATACTTATTGTTTAGTTTTCTAAAATTTAATGCGGGCAAATGCCCACACATCCATACATAGATCCGTCCCTGCTACCCAGTACCTACTGTTATATTGTATTTGTAATCTATGTTTCCTTGTCATTTGTAATTCATTTTATTTCCTTTGGATTATATTTGCTGTTTGCATGCTTGTATTTTTTGGTTATCCATGGCATCAATTTGAGTTCAGTTGATGTTCTGTGATGAACATTTACTTTTCTTAACCTGATTGGATGTTTTCCCTTTTAATCTTTAAATTGTCTTAATTATACATATGCAGGTTATTTATTCTCCCTAAATCATGCACGCTTGGTAGTATTAATTGGAGCTATATATGCTCTATATAGTGTTCAAGTTCGGGTGGGATGGTTGGGTGTTTTTCTCTCAATAAACCTTGCATTCCTCTCTAATGACATGTTGAATTTTCTGCTCCAATGGTTTGATAATCTGAGTGAAAGTTCACATACTGAAGAGCAGAAGCAATCAGAAACAGTTGTGGAAGATGACTTCTCAGAAGATTGTGAATACTCTATTCCTACTGAGGAATCC
>JASCZI010121507.1:15831-28186 GCA_036250425.1 Stylosanthes scabra | reverse complement strand
AAATAAAAAAAAAAAAAAAAAAAAAAAAAAAAAAAAAAAAAAAAACCATACGTGAATGCTGTTTAATTATTAGCTCCTGAGACATTGATTTGAACTTTGAGGAGGTTATCATGGCCTACAACAAAGGATTGGTAATTGCTTTAACTCAATATTCTGATTCTTCTCTTATATTGTGATTTTGATCTATTAGAATGAGAGTCGAAATCTGAGGTGAATGACGATGATGATGAAGAGGTGATGAAGCTTTAATTTGTAATTTATTTTCAATAGTGAAATAGATTTTAATGTTAGTTTTTATTGTTTGTTAATGAGTTTGATTTGTTGTTATTTTGTAGGAGGATGATTGAAGTAGTACGTAGTTGGTGCCGTGAAGGAAGAGGTCTTAGAGTGGGGGTGGAAATAATTTCTTTCATCATCAATCTTCGTATAGTTTAATTTATAGCTCAGAATACGGTTTTCTTTCACTATTGTTGAGCTTATAGGGCTTCATTACTTTTGCATTCCACTGTTTTATTTATTTATTTTTTGTTTGTTTGATTTTGTCAACAATCCTTAACTTTATTTATGCATCGATCTTTGTAATTTGTATTAAATATACCACGAAAAAATAATATAAGAATAATTAAGCACTATCCTAAACTAACAAGTATGTAACTGTTTCTCAACAAGGATCGTACGCTCTTATTATAATTTTGAAGTGGCTTGCATTTGTTTTATTTTGTTGGTACTGATAACCGTAATACATCATGAGTGTTTTAGATCGGCAGAAGATAGGTGATATTATATTGTTTTAGTTTCTCTGTGTGTTTTTTGTTTGTTTATTTTTGTTTTCAACTCTCTCATGTCCCATATGACAATTTTTCAATTCTATTTTCCATATGCATGTATAATATTGCATACCATGTGAAGCACGAGTTCGATCTTTAACTAATATTTATTTTACATTGCAGCTCGCGGCCTCACGGCATAAAATTAATAAAAAAAATATTATCCCACATAACCCATACCTATAAGCCTAAACTCTTGTTTCTGCTCAAGTGATTGCATTCGCAGGTAAAGGGATCTTAACATGTTGTTATTTTTCTTTAATTTTAATTATTTGATACGGGTCAGAATAAATTTTTCACCTTATAATGTCAACGAGTTGGTTCATCACACAATCATCTTATCTTATCTTAATCCTATTCTTATCAATTAAGTAATTTGGATCTTAATCACATAATTATTAAATTTAAAAATGAATGCACGGCCTTAAGAAGAATTTTTCTTTAAGTATATTTTAATTAAGGGTAAAGTATCGTTTTCGTCCCTAACGTTTTGAATAAGTCTCAAAGATGTCCCTAACATTTAAAACGTCCTATTTGTATCCATAACATTTTGAAATTGTATCAATTTTGTCCTACTGTTAATTCTATTAGTATAAATCCCAACAATATTCTCTTCCAAATTCAAAATAAATTAACTATTAACTTTCTAGAGCCAATATTTACTACAATCACACTCGAACAACTAAAAAATGATAAAGTTTGGGTGAGAAAGAAGAATCGTTACATGTTTCTCTTCTTTTGGTCTTTGTATTGTGTTTGTATAGTGTGGAAAATAATAATGAACACGAATGAAGTGAACACGTCACTTATAATATTTTAGTGTTATAAACTAACTCATACATGTATGGCTTTGTTAGTAATTTTTATAATTGTTTGACGGTGGGACAAAATTGATACTTTTTCAAAACGTTATGGATACAAATAGGACATTTTAAACGTTAGAGACATCTTTGAGACTTACCCCAAACGTTAAGGACGAAAATGATACTTTACCCTTTAATTAATCTACACAACCAAACATTTTAACTAATCAAGTCAAACCAAACTGCTTTCTCTCGTGCCCTTTTTTTTATTATTCTTGTTACTGCAGTTTCTTTGCTCTCAACTCCAACCACGCCAACAACTCCATTCCTTCTTCCTTAGCTTCTTCCCTGTTCTTCTTCTTTTTCAATTCCTTTTTCTTCTTCTCCTTCTCCGTTTCTAACGATTCATTCTATTGCTTCTTCCGACGATGATGACGACAGCGGCAGCAACGATGAGAATAAGGAGGAAGAAGACAAGGACGAAGGCGACAGAGAATAGAAGAAGAAGAAGAAGAAGAAGAAGAAGAAGAAGAATGGTGGCATGAGGAGGAGGACGACGACGACGACAATGATGATGACGGCATTGACAATGGAGAAGAATAGGAAGAAAAAGAAGTATAACACATTGAAGGAGGATGAGTATGAGGATGAGGAGGAGAAGAAATGTGCTTAGATCGTTTTTCAATGAAATGTGCTTCTTTCTTTATATAAATCCGATTCAAATTATGCTTTTTATAAATAGACTTTGTTTCTTGAGGAGGAGAAGTAGAAGAAATCTGCTTCGTTTTTTTAATGAAATGTACTTCATTTTTTCAATTAAATGTGCTTCATTCTTCATATAAAATTTGGTTCGGATTCTTCTTCTTCTTCGCTACCTCTTCCTTTGCTTTTCCTCTGTTACGTTCTTCTTTGTTGTTGTTGTATTATCTTTCTTGTATCCTTCGCTATCTTGAATCAATTTAAATTAATATCTGTTATTGTTGTATCTTTTTAATCATTTTGTGCAAGATGAAGAAAGTGAGGGTTTAGTTCTCTATTGTACTTTGTTTTTGAAATATACTTTGTTTTTTTATTAAACTTTGATTTTTTTAAAATAGACTTTGTTTCTTCATATAAATCTGGTTTATTTTTTTAAGAAGATTCATTTTGTTTTTTCAAAGAAATCTGATTTGTTTCTTTAATGCAATATTGATTTGTCTTTTTTAAAAATTCAGTTCGTTTTTTGAAAAAAATTCGTTTATGTTTTTCAAATAAATCGGATTTATTTTTGTTGGAGAAGTTGAAAATGAAGAAAATGAAGTGATAACACGACGATGAATAGAGAAGAAGGAGGAAGAAGGAGAAGAATAGAGAGAAGAGAACAGCGCATGTTTTCACGTTTTTTGGTAACAGTAAAGAAAAAATACTTGGTTGGGCTTGATTATGATAAATAGGTGTATAGGTTAGCAGTACTCTTCAAAAGATATTAGTATATGGACAATTCTAGTATAAAGAGGAATTTGCATGAAGAGGTGAAGAGTAATGAGTAGTTTTATTTTAAAAATTATTAAAAAGTAAAATTACAATTTCCAATAACAAATCTCAACCACTCATTACAAAAAAATCTTCTTCTTTTCATGATTCTTCCTCTTCTTCTTAGTATGCACCTTAGTATATTACCACCATTATAAGAGTAATTAGATTTTTTAAGTCAATCTGAGTTATCTAAGCTTGGATTTAGCAAAGTTTATATTTGATAAATAAAAGACATTGATAGTCGACTAAATATTTTTAATCAAGTCCAATCAAATTATTTTTATACGTATTCTTATTTTTCTTTTGCAGGTGTTTTTCATCTGCTCATATTCTTCTTCATTGTTTTACACCTTCTTCTCTTTTTTCTTCCTCATTTATGCATCATCACCATCACGGTCATCATATTCTTCTTTGAATATTTATCTTATTTGTTCTGTTTCTTTTTTATTTTTCTTTATCTTTCTCTCTCAAAAAAAAAAAGGAACAATAAATAACAAGAAGAGAAGGAACGAAAAAAAAAACAAGATGAGAAGGAAATTAAAACAAAAGCCAATAATATAACATTGTTATTATTTAAGCCTTTATCATTGATAAAATGTCACTATAAATTTGAGATTCACTGAAATAAAGGATAGATATAAGATATATAAATCAATATAAATGATGTATTTTGTCATAGATACCATGTCATCGTGGAGAAATTTTTATGTTGTCTACTAATACTGACCATTAGAGATTTACTTTCTGCACTCTGTGTGGTCTTATTCGGATTTTCATGTCACTTTTAAGAAATTTTATACTACTTTTATTTTGTAATTTCTAATTGTTATGAAAAATCTTGTGTCACAGATAAAAAATTTATGTACTATTTTTGTTTATAATAATTTCTAATTGATTAAAAAATTTTCTGTGTCACACTTAAGAAATTTATTTTGTCATGGTTAAAAAAATTATGTGCTATTTGAAGAAGAAGTGCATGATTCATGTGCACATTGTGTGAGTCGGTTTGTCGGGTTTGGCAAATTTTGTTGGACTTCATTACAAAAAACACTTGTACAAAAATAATGTGTTTGTACTTTTAGTTTTAAATTATGAATACTTTTTAAAGAATTTTATGATGATATTGTTGAAAAGTAATTTATACATTTTAAATGAAAATTTTAACATAACTTTATATATTAATGAATATTTTTATTGATTTTATTCGTTAATATATTTATGTTTATTAAAGTTATTTTAAAGGCCAAAAATACTTTTAGTAAATAATATTCTTATAATTTCTATTTATTGAAAATTACTTTTATTTTGATTTATCAAATATAATCACTAATATTTTTTAAAAAACTATCTATAGAAGTACAAATTTAATATGCTATTTTTAACTAATATAAAAGTTTAATTAAAATGTGATAAAATTACAAAATTTATTTTTTATATGGAAAAGAGAGGTATGATTTATCTATATATTGTCATTCAGTATGTTTTATTCTGCTATGGGTGCAGTATCTGTACACACTAAAAAATGCAGCCTGCATTTTTTGCCTGAAAAGAAAAGAAAGTATGGTTGGCATTCAAGGAACAGCTCCTGCAACCTAGAAAAACGCAATTTGCGTTTTTTACTTGTTTGAACACCTAAGACAGCAACGTGTGTATATAACTCTCCAATTCATCTCCCCTACTATTATCAACACTCTTTTTCTTTCATTTCTTCAAGAAGCAACCATGTAATTTATTTTAGTGTTTTTATTTTATACTTAGAAGAAGATAGTTCGTAATTATACATGCCGTAAAAACCACATTGTAATGTGTTTAGGTGATCCTCAATATGTACATATTGATGTGTTATTTTTTATTTAATTTAAGTTTCAGTTATTAAATTGAATTTTTAAATTTTTTTAATAAAAAATGATAATAACAACATAATAATAATAATAATAATAATAATAATAATAATATTATTATTATTATTATTACATATTTTGGGTACTGTTTAAGTTATAATATTAATAACATGTTGTGACAACTAGCCGTCTCACATATTTGTTGCACCCGAATCTCCACAAGTAGTTAGCGTCTATGTGCCTGATGTAAAACATGTGCCTCGCTCTTGGAGGTGACCAGGCATCGTCACTTCGCTATATTGCTGCGTTGATAGACTCGTGACGATCAGAAATAATCCCCACACCATCTCGAGTCACAACATACCGACGTAGGTAACTCAGAAAAAAATACCAAGCATCCGTGGTCTCTCCCTCGACTAATGCAAAATCTATTGGCTTAATGTTCCGATTCCCATCTTGTGTGACAGCCACCAAAAGAGTCCCTTTGTATTTTCCATCATAAAGGTGTGTATCGTTAACTTGTATCAACGGCTTGCAATGTCGGAACGCTTTGATGCAGGGGTAGAAAGTCCAAAAATACCCGATGAAGTATCCTCACACCATGAACTTCTTCATCCCATACGTAAGTAGGTAGAGTTTGGATTTTCACTTTTGATCCTGGCATCTTATCGCACGTTACCTTCAACCATATTGGCAAAGTCTGGTAAGAAATCTTTCAACCAACATATATCTTCGCGACAAACTTTTGCTTTAACAGCTAAGCCTTTCAGTAACTTATGGTGTAGTTGAATCTGACCTGAACTTCTGCAATTATAGATTCACCTGTATTGTTGGGTCAATTTCAACCAAAGGCCTCATTACATCTGCAATCATATCAGAGTCCAACTTAGAGTGATCTTGGGATATCGCTGCTCCAACAATACATGTATGTCGGCCATTGTACTTGCGGATCTCCCAACACCCTTTTCTTCGAATCAAGCTTGCTCTAATAAGCCAATCACAACCATCATCGTACTGCTTACATTGTGCGTAGAACGTCAACTGCTCAGACTCAAGTACCGCATAATCAACTACTCTCTTAATTGTGTGTAATTTTTTACCGCCGATATCACCGACTCCATGGACATAAAGTCCATTCCAATATCAAATTCACCATCTTCAGGAGCCGCAACTCCTATTCCAATTATCAGGTACCTTGACTCTAAAAAACAAATAAATAAATCTCAAACATGTGAAAATATGCATACCGATATTCGCAAACTCAGGAAATTTCGCCAGTGGATTCATGACTTGAAGCTCTAGATCACGCATAAAAGACGGAATACCAAAGGAATTATTGCGAACAAATGTTTGTATCGCATGTTGCACAAGTGGATCATTTGTGTTGTTATCTTCATCCTCTTCTTTGTCACGACTTCATAGTTTGCCTCAAACTCGTCTTCACTGCCGATGTCGTTTTTGGACGCATTCTTCTCTCCATGCATTTCTCACTGATGCTCAATTAGTTCAAACTCGACATACAACTCTAGATTCGGCACTTGAAACCAAGTATACCGATAAATCTGAAACATCTGCTGCATGCTCATATCGTCGGTAATGGGCATGGTCTGGAACTGGATTGAACCTGCAAATACCATAACAGGGTTCCTGTATAGAACTTTGTTAACTCTCTTTAGAATATGATCTTCTATGCTTCTGCAAAGACCGTTTTGTAGCTCTGTAAAAGTCATGGTGTATGGAACGACAGATGAAATGGGGTTTTGACACACAAAACTAACCCCTTCGGATGTGTTTGGTACATCGTTATATTACTCTATCAAAAACACAGATCCATCCATTGGAAGGATTTTTTGAGCTCTCTATAGTGATAACTCTTGTAGGATTGATTCATAATGCCTAGAAACGAAATCTACGCATATATTTATAGGATGCCTGGAAAAAAGACAGCCTGCATTTTTCTTTTATTATTGTTTTTAGGGCTTTTCTACATGAAAAACACAGACTGCATTTTTTAAAAATCACAGCCTGCATTTTTTATGCTAACCAAATAAAAATAATATTTTTAACAACAATCACACCTTACGTTTTTTGTCTGCACCCATGATAGTGTACATACACCATGAACGCCAATATTAAGGTGTAACACCAACTTTAAAACCATAAAAAAATAGACTAATAAAATAAAGAGTAAATGTTCTTTGTTCTTTTTTATTATCCTTGTTCATTTGTCCGATAAACAAAGGAACTAACTCTCCATAATTCAAAACTCTGATTCTTAACCATTCAAGTAATTAGTCTAAGATGTCTAGGTAAGTAGTGATATGCTAATGTATTAAGTGTCACTTATATATAGACAATAATAAAAGCTACTTAGATCAATTATTTGGATGGTTGGAAACTCGTTATGAAATTTCAAATTATAGATAGCCATTATGTCCTTTAAACAAATTATTAAAAATCGAGAAAGGCATTTACTCTAAAATAATTAAATTGTTAGAATACTCTAGACAAACAAAGAGAATATGCCAAACAAATATTTTTTTCGATACAAAATTACTAATTTGACTCCTAAAAAATACTGACAAAAGCAAATAATAATAATAAAAAAAAGAAGGATAAATATTCTTTTGGTCTCTAAAGTTTGCGGTTAAATTTAAAATTGTCGACCCTTAGGTTTATTTTTATTCAAAATATTCCCAACATTACATTTTACTTTAAAATCGTCCTTAATATTTTAAATGATAAAAATACCCATCCATTTTTATAAACCTAACTCATTAGTGACCAACCACCTCTCCCACACACCACTCTCTCCTTCGTCATTCCATCCCACAATGCTTTTACCCTCATCACCACAACCGCCACTTCTTCACTGCATTGCCACCACTCACCCTCAGCCGCATCAACAATGGCAACAACAGTCAACAATACTTATTTTTTATTAAAAGAAAATATGAGAAAAGGGGTAGAATGAAAAAGAGATAGAAAAAAGAACACGAAAAAGTGATGGTAGATAAAGAGACAGACAACTAAATGAGGATATAGCAAAGGTGGATTCAATGGGCTTCAGCATCGAGAGAGATATAGATCCCGCTCCCCGTCCCCGCCATCTAAATCTCTTCTCGTCCCCTCTCCATTCCTCGCCATGGAGGAATTTTTGTCCCTATCTCCATTCTCTGCGGATTTCCTATTCCTCACGGATTCCCTATTCCCTATCTCTTTTTGATAATCTTAATAGAAATTTTAATAAAAATAAATAAATAATTGAAAAATTAGTACAAAAATACTAATATAGTGAAATATCATTTGGGTAAAGGACATATGTATTACTGGCAACTCCAACTTCCTCCTTGGAGGTATGGTCGTCATCGGAATCCATCAAATTGAAAGGTGACCACGTCGGCTTTCGAGGCCTCGCACAACGACGACATCAAAGAAGGACATCTATGCAGCGGATTAGTTATCCAAAATATCTAAAACACAAAACAATGTCGAAGAAGCGTTGTAGAGAACAAGCAACTCGTCCTGAGTGTCTTGCAAGTTTTCAAATCTGAAGGGGGTTAGAATTGAGGAATTTAGAAATGAGAAGAAAGAGGTCCACGCGAATGGAAGTGGAGGAGTGAGGAGGAGCTTGTTGAAAAGTACGAGAAGGAAGGCTCTAGTTTCGGAGAGGGAGAGGAAATAAGGGATTTCGATAGTGTGCTTCATGACACCGTTGCAGAGGACGATGAGGTGGAGAGCCTGTCGAGGGCGGATGTGTCGATGCAAACATGGGTGAGGCTGGCGGCGACTGTAGAGAGGGAGGAGGAGAGGGAGGAGAGCCCTTGCTGCCGAGCATAACAGTAGAGAGCTCAGCCATGAGTGATGGAGGCCGAAACAAGTTGAGATTTTGAGAGAAAAAAAGCAGGATTTTACTATTTTAGGTTTAAACGGCATCGTTTTCAACTTAGTAGAGCAACACCATTCACGTTGGACTCTGTAAGGAGTTATTAGGCCCTGTTTCTGCCACATCTACATTTTCCGTTGCCACTTGAAAATCCAAACCAATGGAGGAGCTTGGCCGTCCCGTTTTTTCGAAGGTAAGGGATACCACGTATTTACCAATGATAGGAGATAGATATGTACAATTTTTTAACGATTGGGGCATATATGTCCTTTACCCTTTAAATATATCTCATCCAAAGTAACAAATTATTTAAAACTCAATATTATAACCAAAAAATAAAATAATATAACATAATGGATGTGAAATGATTTAAAAACGTATATTAGAAATTAATTAATAAGGATAATTTAGGAATTTAAATTCGTTTGGGGAATTTCGAGGTCGGGGGTGGGGATCCCCGCTCGAGTCCCCGCGCCTGACTCGGAGAAAGTTCCCCACATTCAGGTCCCTATTCGGGATAGTACCTGCGAGGATCCCCAATGCATGACCCTCTAATTTAGAGGAGTTAGGTACCATTCAGCTTGATAATTTGATTAAAAATAGTAGATGAATCAATATGTTCATCAAGAATAATTCTTAAAAACTTCTAATTAATAAAAATTAGAGTTAACCACAAAAACTGTCCCTTAAATTTTTAAGAGTAAACCATCAAAATTGCCCCCGAATTTTCAATTCGCTGATAACAATGCCCATCAAATTTGAAAACGACAAATGTGCTCCTCAATATTATTAAAACATTACAAATCTACCCGTTTTAGCATCGTTCGATTAACTTCCACTTTCCAGTTTATGGTAGATTTGTCACGTTTTACTAATATTGGAGGGCATATTTGTCGTTTTTAAAATTTCTGGGCATTTTTGTCAACGAATTGAAAATTTGGGGACAATTTTCGAGATTAACTCAATTTTTAAACTTTGAGAAAAATGACCCTCAATTTTGTTAGCGACATAAATTTCCACCAATTATTTAAAATCTTGACAAAAATGTTTAAATTTGGCTATTTTGGTCACCTTTGAGTATTTGACATGTGACAAAAGTATGTTTTTGTCAGGTTTTTAAATAATTGATGGTCATTTTTGTCGTTAACAAAATTGATGATCATTTTTGTCGGCGTTTAAAAAATTCAAGGACGATTTTTGTGGTTAACATTAGGGATTGAAATGTTCGGTAAAAAAAATTTCAACAATTCCATTTACACACCAAAATCAATCATCATGTATAAATATATAAATACATGTTAGTTTAGCTTATTTTTAATATGTATTTTGTATTTTAATGTGTATTAATGTGCAAACAGCATAACAAAAAAAATTTTGGGGCCAATTATTTTGTGCGTCCAATTTAGGTATATAAAAACATATTTTATCCAAAATAAAAAAAGAAAAAAAAAAAAAAAACCGTCATCCTATAGCGTTATCGCTCTGGTATAGGCTAGGAATGGCTTACACTAAGGAAAATGAAATGCAACCACTAACTAAACAACTAGTAACTACGCAGTGGCCAGCGGCAGTGTGCAGTGTATACAAACTACACAGCACAGATCTTTAATGAGTTCATATACGTCCAAAAAATCAAGTGCGTAACCATTCTTTACCAACCTCAAATTTAAGCTAACTTCCAAAATTTGCCTAACTCACATTTTAAGTATTTAACATTTGAGTACCACCCACTTCTCGCCAATCGCCAAAGTGAAACCCTCCATTCTCCCTAAGAAACTCAGGTACAAGAAGAAGAAGCACGTTCTCAATCAAACGACGTAGTTTCGAAATTTACGTTGAGAGAGAGAGAGAGAGAGAGAGAGAGAGAGGATGGGGAGTTTAGGAGCGATTTTGAAGCATCCAGATGACTTGTATCCGTTGCTGAAGCTGAAAATGGCGGCGAGGCAGGCCGAGAAACAGATCCCGCCGGAGCCGCATTGGGGATTATGCTATACCATGCTCCACAAGGTTTCTAGAAGCTTCGCACTCGTCATTCAGCAGCTCGGTACTGACCTTCGCAACGCCGTGAGTTTCCCCTTCGCGTTTTGTTTTTCGTCTGCGGTTTCCGATTTTCGTTTGAATCTGGATTTGAATTGTGCTGTTATCTTATTTCAATATTTTCTGAATCGAGTTGTTTCTTTCTCGAATCTGATACGTATGCATCTTTATTTGCAGGTTTGCATATTTTATTTGGTTCTTCGCGCGTTGGATACCGTTGGTACGTTTTCATATCTTGAACAACCACCATATTGCTTTCTGTGTCTCGTAGTTGATGATCATGATAAATTGATAATGATATTCATTTTCGTTGTCATTTTACTTCATGTTATGATGTTTAATCTCTATTTTGGCTTCGTTTCGTTCTCTTGTTCTTTTTTTTTTTTTTTTTTTAGTTTCTCCTTCTCTCTACTTATAATTTATAGCCAACAAACATTAAGCTGGTTATTAATCCATTAAAATTGTCACACAAAAAAAATCCAGTAAAATAAAATTGATCATCCAAAATAATAACAATTCATATTCCAAAATCACAAAAATTGGTTCGAAATACAAAACTGATCATCCAAATTTGAGAAATGAAATGTTGGCTGGTATTATTCACAAAACTATTGGCCATCAATAGTTTTTCTTTATAATTTATTTATCTATTGTTAGTCTATTTTTAAGTATTTGATGTGAAGCAACATACGATTTGGAAAGATTCTAGTTATTGATACGTTGATGATTGTATATCAAGTCATTTAATTTGAAATTATAAACAAATTATACCTGGACTTGTTAGGATGTGAAAACTGTTTTTTAAGTCTCAGATTGGTCTACTGCACATATTGTGGCTATTGCATTTGACCATTTCCTTGAATGGAGTGTGCCATTTCTGAGAATTATGATTGCATCTTTGGACTAAACATGTTTAATAAAGAATGAGTCCAATGTCAACAGACATTCATGAGAATGTGCATTCCTCTTGGTGGTGACTTGATGTTAGGTAAAACACAAATCACATGTATGTTGTAATGCTTTCGGGTTTTTTGTTATTTTATCAGAGGATGATACCAGCATAGATGCAGATGTCAAGGTGCCAATACTAATAGCTTTTCATCGTCACATATATGATCGTGATTGGCACTTCTCATGTAAGTGTCTTTTATTTTGCTCCTCTTTTTTGGTAAAAATTCTCCCCATGCAAGATAAGGTCCATTCTTATTCAGTCAACTTTCTTCCATCATGTTATTTCCTTCAACTTAACTGTATCAAACTTTTCTATATAAGAAATTGGATTGGACTTTGAACTAAATTATTACTTCCCTTATAAACTGCTTTTAGTGATAATAAAGGCAACCGTTATCTAACTTTAGAAAATTGGTTATATCTTTACACCTCAAATTTTGTTGATGCTGATCTGCTTGCTAATTCTTTTGTATGTAACAAGGCGGCACAAACGAC
>JASCZI010121506.1:8021-31138 GCA_036250425.1 Stylosanthes scabra | reverse complement strand
GCAACGTATTATATAGAGTTTAATTCAGGACATTTCGATCATCGTTTTCCTTTTAGGACAATACAAACATTTTCCCTTCCATTTATTTTATTTCAGTGATTTGCCCAGTATTAAAATTGGTTCTAAACTAATCAAAATCAGATATTTTGATTCTCAATAAATTTTATTTATGTTGAAAATTCTTGATATTACCTTCATCAAATAGTTTGTCCTTCTGTCATTTTAAAAAAATTTTTTAATATATATACATATATTTAACAAATAAGTTTCTTTAAATTTTATTACAAGACTAAAGTAAGGGACCAAATCCCTAGAATAAAAATTTGATAAAAATTAAAGTATTCAATTTAAAATACTTGGACTCAAATACTACAATTATAAGTCAAATTATTCTTTCTTAATAATAAATATCAAATATTTTGTGATGCAATAAAATAGATAAAAGAATTACGGTTTTAGAGATGAAATAAATAAAAGACATTTCTCCTTCGTATATTTAATAAATATAAAATATAAAACAAATAAAGTCACTCTAATATGGTTGCTTCCGTTAAACGACTTAGAAATACCCAAATTTGTAGAAACAAAAAGTCACTTAGAAACACCCAAATTTCTTACCGTAAGAACTTTAAAGTCACTCTAATATAGTTGCTTCCGTTAAACTACAATCAAAAGTCCAAATAACATGTTTTCCCTGCATCAAATGCAAAATAGTAGTTAGCAATATATTAGGTAAACGAACAAAACAATGCATATCAGAATCGCCAAATCACTTGAGAGTTCTTTAAGGATAATTGGCATTAATTTTGTAGTATATCTCATCCCAAAAGCTAAACCAGATAGATATATAAAAGTAATAATTCTACAGTAATTTATTCAGGATCATTCAAACTCACATAACAACATTATTATTTTTTTTTCACTCTAAACTCACCAAAAACTCATAAGAATAAGAAGAAAAATTTCTAACAACTCAAATTTTCATTCATAAACTTATGAAAAGAGATAGATCTAATTAAATGCATCTCAAGCCTTTATATAGGCATATAATGGCAGTGAAACATTAGCTAGATAAATAAGCTTGGGCTTGGCGGTGCAAACCAAGTTGTAAGAACATTGGAGTGCTTTCTATTAATATTAACTAGACTAGTCAACTTGGATATTAGGATTCAGTTTGTTTAACAACTTGGCTTTGGCTTCCTTACTGAGGCGGTGAAATCTAATGACCACAATCTTTGACTTTTCAAACTTCAACTTATCTTCAACTTGTCATATACTTCTTGATCCTTCAACCTATTTGTAACTTCTAATTCTTTCACGATTGTTCTTGTATGGCGGTGCTTTATTAGCTTGATTTAATAAGCTAACATTGTCTCTCTTAAATTAAGCTTGCAGAATTAACCATTCCAAGCATTTTCTTCAACTTGTAAAATAACTCAGACTTCAACGGTTTTATAAAGATATCTGCTACTTACTCTTCTGTAGAACAATATTCGATCAAAACTTCTTTGTCATTTACTAATTCTCTAATTTTGTGAAATCGAATATCGATATGCTTCGACCTTCCATGAAACACTGAATTTTTGCAAAGTGCAATAGCTGATTTGTTATCGCAAATAGTGTTGTTGGAGTACTTTGTTTCTCCTTCAATTCTTCAAGAATTCTTCTTAACCATACTGCTTGCGTTGCACAACTTGCTGTCGCTATATATTCTGCTTCTGCTGTTGATAAAGCTACTATCGGTTGCTTCTTCGATGATCAACAAATTGCACCAGAACCAAGATGAAAAACATATCCTGAAGTACTTTTTGTTGTTTCTATATCTCCAGCCCAATCGCTATCAGTGTAACCAACAAGATTTACTTCACTAGTATTTTCATAATAAATACCATCATTTAAAGTACCTTTGATATAACGAAGGATCCTTTTTGCTGCTTACAAATGATTGGAACATGGCTCCTCTATCAATCTGCTAAGCAATCCAATTCCGAAAACAATATCTGGTCTGGTTGCAGTCAAGTATCTCAAGCTTCCAATCAAGCTTTTGTAATAAGTTGGATTCACTACACTTCCTTTTTCTTCTCTTAGCAATTTGAACTTCTCTTCAACTAGAATAGGAACCGGCTTTGAATTCTCCATCTGAAATTTTTTCAAAATATCACTTGCATATTTCTTCTGAGAAATGAAAATTCCATCATCTTTCTGAACGACTTCAATGCCAAGAAAATAAGACATCAAGCCCATATCTGTCATTTCAAAATTCTTTATCATTGCCTCCCTGAATTTTGAAATTATTATCTCCAAATGCCGGTAAAGATCAAATCATCAACATAGAGACACACGATCAAGATATCTCCAGGTTCAACGAACTTGATGTAGAGGGTATGCTCGAACGGACATCGTCTGAAACCATTCTGGATGAAATAAGAATCAATCTTCTTATACCATGCTCTCGGTGCTTGCTTTAACCCGTACAAAGCTTTCTTCAATTTGTAAACTTTATCTTCGTTTCCAGTAATTTCATATCCTGCAGGTTGCTCAACATACACTTCTTCTTCTAAAGTACCATTTAGAAATGCTGACTTAACATCCATCTGATGTATCTTCCACTTATTTTGGGCTGAGAGTGAAATCATCATACGAATAGTGTCTAATCTAGCAACAGGTGCAAACACTTCAAAGTAATCAATACCTGGCTTTTGTTTGTAGCCTTTAGTAACTAGTCTTGCTTTGAAACGATCAACTTCTCCATTGGGCTTATACTTTGTCTTGTAAACCCACTTTACTCCAATCGGCTTCTTATCTGCAGGTAATTCTGTCAGCTGCCATGTATCATTCTTCTCAATGGCATGAATCTCCTCATCCATTGCTTTCTTCCAATTGTTGTCTTTGGAGGCTTCTTCAAAATTTAGTGGCTCACAATCTGAGAACAATGCAAAGTTGATGATTTCTTCATCAGACGGATCATTATCATTGAAGACTTCATAATCTACAAATCTAGCGGGCAATCTCCGCTCTCTTTGAGGTCTGCTAGATGATTCTGGTTGATCAACTGCTTCTAGTTGTCTTTCTTCTTCTTCAAGAATATTTTGAACCACAACTGGTTGCTTTTCTGACTTAGCATTCCAGTCCCACTTGTCTTTCTCATCAAATGTCACGTCTCTGCTAATAATCACGTTCTTTAATTTGTTTCTGGATTGTATAACCTATACGCCTTTGAATCTGTGCTGTAACCAATAAAGATGCACTTCTCGCCTTTGTCATCTAACTTCTTTATCAACTGATCTGGTACATGGGCATAAGCAATACACCCAAACACTTTGAAATGATGAATTGACGGTCGTCTTCTACTCCAAGCTTCTTCTGGAGTGTTATCACGAACACTCTTTGTCGGACACCTATTTAAAATGTGTACTACTGTTGCGACTGCTTCCGCCCAAAATTCTTTAGGCAATTCTTTTGACTTGAGCATGCATCTAACCATATCCATAATGATTCTATTCTTTCTTTCAGCAACTCCGTTTTGTTGAGGAGTATATCTGGTTGTCATTTGGTGTTGAATTTCATGTTGCTTAAAGTAATCTGAACATGCAAGATATTATGTCCCTCTGTCTATTCTCAGAGTTTTGATTCTATAGCCGCTTTGTTTTTCAACGAACGCCTTGAATGACTTAAAGACATCACATGCTTCTGATTTCTTCTTCAAAAAATACACCCACGTATATCTACTAAGATCATCAATAAAAGTGATAAAGTGTCTGCTACCACCATTGCTTGGGACTTCAACAGAACAAAGATCTGAATGCACAATTTCAAGTAACCTTCTGGCTCTCCATGACTTTCCAGTAGGGAATGGATCTCTATGCTTCTTTCCGAGTTGACAAATCTCACAGACACAATCAGGAACATGAATTCTTGGCAAACCAGATACAAGTCTTTTTCTTGATAGATAATTCAGGCCAGAAAAGTGAAAGTGCCCGAACCGCATATGCCACAACCAACTATTATCAGGAATCTCAGAACTCATACAAGAGATGTTTGCATGCTGAATTTTCAATGGAAACATCCTGTTTGATGTCATCTTTGCTTTGGCTAAGAATCTGCCTTTGTTGTCAAATACAATGCAATATTCATGAAAGGTTATCATCTTATATCCCTTTTCAGATAATTGTCCCATACTCAGTAAATTGTAATTAAGTTTAGGAGCATAAAAAACTTCAGAAATATAATCCAGAGAACCATCCTTCAATCTGATTGGTATCCACCCTTTTCCTTCAATAGGAATCTTTGTACTATTTCCAAACTTCACTAATGATTTAACTGACTCATCTAGTGAAGAAAATAACTCTTTTCTACCACACATATGATTGCTACAAGCATTATCCAAGTACCATATATTTTCATCTTCAGCACAGGAATCACTAGTAAAAAATGAAGTTTGCGTACCAGAATTATCACCAATATTTTGATTTTGACTTTCTGCAACATTTGCTTGGTTATTGTTCATCATTCTGAATCTACAATCCGCTGCTCTGTGACCATACTTTCCGCATTGAAAGCAATTGAAATTCATTCTTTCTTGATAAAAGTTACCTCGACCTCTTCCTCGATTGACAGGTCTGAAATTTGTTCCTGCTCTTTGTTGATTAGAAAGAGCAAAATTATTACCTCTTCCTTGGTTGTAATTGCCACGACCTCTACCTCTGAAATTTCCTCTACCTCTACTTTGATAATTGAAACCACGACCTCTTCTTTCTTGTGTATGACTTAATTCAGCAACGTTGTTTAAATTCACCCTGCTTTTCAAGGCTTCTTCAGTTGATTTTTCTGTCTTCTCCAATATTCTACTGACGTGGCTTTCCATGGTTCCTTGTAATTCTGCAATCATCATGGTCTCCATATCATGGGACTCTAATATTGTAGTCACCACATGATCATACTTCATCGGCATGGTGCGAAGTATTTTCTCCACCACCTTGCTATCGGGCATGTCTTCTCCATAAACTCTCATCTTATTGACAAGATTTGTAACACGAGTAAAATATTGCTCAACAGTTTCTGAGCTAGACATCTCATACCTTTCATATTCTCTTCTCAAGGACTGCAGTTTCGCCTTCTGCGCCTTATCTAAACCTTTGTACGACAGCTTCAACGTTTTCCATGCTTCTTTTGCGCTTTTGGCATTTGCTATTTTGCCAAACACCGTATAATCAACTCCTTGGTGAATTTGAGACAACGCCAACTGATCTCTCCTCTGCTGGACAACATTTGCTCCTTCTTGCAAACCTGGTTCTATGAAGTTCCACAGGTTCTGGGCCTTCAAATGGGTAGACATCAGAGTCTCCCAATAATTATAATCAAGTTTTCCATCTAACTTGAAACCGGACCACACTATATTGAATGTGTTTGTCATACTGACTCAAAATGAGAATTTTTCCACCTCACAAACTTTCTAAAATCAAGCGATGGATTAACCAACTCTGATACCAAATGAAAGTAATAATCCCATAATAATTTGTCCAGGATCACTCAAACTCACATAACAACACTATTATTTTTCTTTCACTCTAAACTCACCAAGAACTCATAACAATAAGAAGAGAGATTTCTAACAACTCAAATTTTCATTCATAAAGTCATGAGGAGAGATGGATTTAATTACATGCATCTCAAGCCTTTATATAGGTATATAAAATGGACAGAAACAAATTTTTTAGCTAAAATAGTGTTAGTGAGCATACCGTGTTGTTGATTACCAATGACCATAATTCTAGAGAGAGAAACTGAAAACTAAAAGTTGAAACGAATGAAATCTGTAGAATACGCAGCTATAGTCACGTGAATGACTGCGTATTTGTAGGTTCTGATTCCTCTGAAATCCTTGGTTACAGATCTCCCAAACTTAGCAGTCCAATTCCATAGACACAAAAGTCGGCGGTGTCGGAGCCTGAGAGGGGCGATGTCGTCTTCGAGCTCCTCCACGTCTTCGAGCTCCCTCCCTTGGTTGCAGATATAATTGAGAAAAGATAGGATTTGATTTTCAAAATTTAAGCGGAAAAATTTTCGCTTTATCTATTGGGCTAACTTTTTATTTTGTTGTATATTTAGTTATAATCTATTGGATAATAACTTTATTGTTTTTTTGTTTTATTTCATTTTGGTTCATGTCTTTTTTTTAAAAAAATGACACTTATCCAAATGGAGCTGGTAGTAGTTGGCTTTTATATACTAATGATTTTGTTTTAATTAATCTTTTTAAAAATAAATTAAAAAACTGGGGAATGGGCATGTGAAATCTTCAACTTTAGTGAAGCAATAGTATATATATATAGACAAATTAGTAAAGAGATATGAAAATAGAATGGAAACGAGGATGACACAAGAAGATAATAGATAAATATGGTCGCAATGTGCTATATTTGTGTTGAATAGTAATATGTTTGTTGTGAGTGGCTATTGGAGGGATTTTTAATAAGGAAATAAAATGAAAGCTATTGCACAGGAGTTTCAAATTTTGAACATTAAATCTAAATGTAAGAAAAGTATAAGTTAAGAAAAGAATGGCACCAAAAGACACTTAATAAAGATATTTGGACATAACATGTGAATTAAAGAAGCTTGGAGTGCATGACCGGGTAGGACAATATATATAAAGTATGAGTTATGAGTCATGACATATGTATTGATGTTTGTGCAGGAGAGTATCAGGGTTGAGTTGATAGATCCATTAAGTATGAGGTTATTTTCTGGGAGTCTCTTCAGCTACTTTTTTATTGTTTTTAATAGATCAATTTTAACATTTTGTCCTAAAATTGTAATTTTATTATTAATAATTTAAAAATATTAAAGTGATTAAACTATTCAAATAACAGAATTAAAAGGGTGAATAATATATTCTTAAAAAATATATATATTCTAAAAAATGTTAAAATTAATTATTTAAAAAACAATAAAAAAGCGGCTAAACAGTATATAAATTATGAATCATGTCTTATATACTGTCGTATTAATAAAACCCGATGACATTTGAATAAATTCATTTTTTTAAAATAGAAAAGATATTATGAACTTTATTAGTTTTTACATTATATATGCTATTTTGGAATAAGATAGATATCTGTTTATTGTGTGACATTTTATACATTATAATTTTAAAAGTATTTTTTTTTTAAATTCTTTAGTTTCAACCACAAGATACACATAATGTAATTACAATATTAAAGTGATGAATATTATGCAAATAACAAAGTGAATAGGTCAATATATATTCTAAATAATTATAATAATTAATCAATAATTCTAGACAACCAAGTATAACCAAGTCACTATCTTCCACGCGCTTTATGTATTCACGTTGTTATCATGTTAATTTTATTTTAAACTCAGAGAAAAAGAAGGTCACGACGACAGTAACGATGATGACAACGATGATGACGAAAAGGAAGAGGAGATGGAGGTTGAAGATGATGGTGGCGGCAACAACGCAGCAACAAAGAAGGAGAATGAGGAGGAAAAAGGGAATGGAGAAGAGAAGCAAAAGAAGGAGAACACAAAGAAATCTGGTTCTCCCTTTCAAAGAAGTTTGGTTCCATTTTCAATGAAATCTGGTTCTGTTTTTCAATGAAATGCAATTCATTTTTTGCAAAAAAATTCATTTCGTTTTTCATTAAAAAATCGGATATTTTTTTGAAAAGAAGAAGAAAAAGAAGAAGTACGATTCTCCTTTTCAAATAAATCTATTCATATTTTTCAAAGAAATGTGGTTTTATTTTTCAACAAATCCACTTTGTTTTTCTAGAAAATCGAGTTCGATTTTTTAAAGAAGCAAAAAAGAAGAAGGAAAAAGAACAAGAACAAAGCAGAAAATGAAGAAAGAGGAGGAGGAATAAGAAAAGGATGAAAACGAGAAAATGAAATAGGAGGAAGAAGACACAATAATACGAACAAAAACCTATTGATGGCGGTTGCAGAGGCAATGACAACGGCGACTACAACGGTAGCTAAAAATGTAGCGGTAAGAAGGAGGAGGAGGGGAGAATACGCAACTTTAGAAACGGGAAAAAAAAATGCGCATATTTTCACGCTCTTTTATGTGAGAAAGTGTTGAGAATATTTTATTAAAATTTATTAGGATAAATAGGTGTATACGTAGCAGTATTAATAACTAATATTTTAAAATTATTAAATTATTAGAAAAAGCGACGGATCGAGGACGCTAGTAATTATAATGGAACTAGCTCACCATCCAATGAACCAAGTCAAACACAAATTCAACTCATTCAATATATGAGGCCAACTCGATTCACTTACTGTCCTATTGTCATGACTAGACGCATTTGCTTTTGCAGTTGTGAAATTTTTTTATATACGATATAAATAAGTTTTCTTATAAATACTTATTGAAATTCAAGTATACTTGATTTTGGTTAATTGGGCAGTAATAAACTCGCCTAAAACATCGCCTAATAAACTCCCCTAAACCTTCACCTTTCAATTGGGTAGTAATAAACTCTCCTAAAGCTTCACCTAAACCCTAAACCATTTAAGTATTTAAATATCAACCAAAATTGTATCTTCCCACTAACATTCACCAATACACACTTTCCTCTTAAGAAGATTAAGCAGCATCATTCTGCTTCAACTCCTGAATGGGAAGTGGAAAGCTTTCTTTGCAACAACCATCGCGGGCATGCTACATGACTATTTAACATGCTACATGACTATTTAACGCAGTAAAGAACAAAGGCAGAGTCAAATTTATCTCCTTCTCTTCCTCCCTTTTCCCAGTTGTCCGGATTTGAAAGCATGTTCTTGTTCTTGAAGGAATGCCTTAGCTCTACCATACTTCTCAGTTCTTTCTTTTTCTAATAAAGACCTTTCTTTATCCTTCACCTCAAGCAAGAAGTAATTGTCTTTACGCAATTCACGAGCAGCTCCTTTTGCTTCTCGCTTCAACTGTCTCTTCAACTTTCTCATTTCGGCTCGTTCACGGTCTGGATCATAATCTCTACCCTTGACGTAGCTGCAGAAAAAAATATGACAATTGAGTGTTTAATTCGAGTTCCCTTTACATCCTTATTCTACAGTCAAAGAAGGCAAATCAGCGTTTTGAATGAGCGAAAAAAGAGATCAACTTACTTCTCCTCAAACTTGGGATTCAATAATTTGATTGGTACTGGCTTTTGTTTACGCATTTGAAGTGGTCTCCTCAAAGAGTGATGTTTATCAATGTTCGCCTTAATTAGCTCAGTCACATCTTTAATTTTATCTCTTAATGCATTTGGCATATTTTTCTGTTCTTCTATCTCAAATAGAATCCTTAAAATTGGTGCAAATATTTCAGGAAACGAGCTTAAGCCTTCATACACTTCGATATATCCTTGTAGAGTTTCAACAACAGCAACTAACAAACTCGCCCTGTAATCATAGAAAAACCAAATTAGCAAAGATAAATAAAACTAAACACCAGGATTGTAACAAAAAACTTGAAACTATAGCAATTAAGTGTAAAGATGGAGATAAAATTGGCAGCTTTTAGGAGGATGGATATGATTGAAATATTTTTCATACAAAATCCCCAAGTCCTCTACATGATTCCCCAGACCTGCCCCCAAAACACCCTTTATTAGGAATGAAGAACCCTTTCAAGTCCGTGTGGAGGCTGGCATTAAAAAGATATGATATCTTGATACCAATGTGTATCTTTTTGAGTATGAATAAACTAATGATTACCTGAAATTATCAGAAGAATAAATAGAGGAGTCCTCCGGCATGTCCATTATCTGGAAAAAGTTCAAAGGTCCAATCTCATTTACAGTGTCCCGTATGCACAGCACAGGTTTGAGAGCTTTCAGTTCCATAAGTTGATATGCCTAGCATAAAACAAATAACATGCTTACTTCAATGTCCAAACAGGAAAATGTAGCACCAACACACATTACATAACCGATAATGTACACAACAGTAAGGATCTAATGGATCTATTACTGCAAAATACTCGAGTCCATAAATAAGTCTTGCATGATAAGCTAAACACACAATTGAGCAGTAGGACCAATGCAAGATCAATATAAATATCCGTTAATAATGTTAGGACTGCTTGGATGCAGTAGCATATGCTCTGATAAAAACATGTTTAGGAATTAATTATACATGCATAGTTTGCACACATGATTTAGCGGAACACGACGATCAAAAGTATAAGAAATTACAGAATTTTTCTCTAAACATAACAACAGTTTTATACTTAGAATTAGGAGACAGTTTTCATAAAGCTAACACTTTTTTTTTTTTGAAAAACTAACACAAATTTATAGGCCAGATGTTTATGAAATATCTCTCTTTCCATATCCCTGCTCCATTTTTTTTTCTTTTCCCTCCTAATGGTTTCTATTTAGTGAAATTTCCATTACAGAGCTACAAATTGAAAGGAAACTTCTTCATTATCCATTAGAAGTCATACCTGTGAATCTGCATGCGAAATATTACTCTCAGCCGCTGGGATCAGGGCAGCTTCGAGGAACATTATTGCTTCAGGGCAAAACTTTCTTGACTGTCTAAATACCTATATTCATGGTAAGCATATAAGCAAGCTGCAAATGCAATCATCCAAAAAACAAGGAAGCTTGACATCCAGAAGTGTAATATATAACATGCTTGCAAAAACAGATGTCCAAAGCAAAGTTTTAAATCGTAACACCATGCTAGTTAAATGTGAACTTTCCTAATGTTGGTGCGTAGGGTGAGACTTCAATGCGAGATGTTAGGCAGAGGTAGGTTGAAAGAAATTGGTATTAATAGTGATAATGGTATAAAACTCTAGGAGACAAGTCCTAACTAGAATGACAGTGTGAAAATGCAGAGCTGGACGAGTTAGTAATATTTGGTGACTGCTTGGTGTAATCTAGCACTTTGGAGTATGTCCTACTCACTATTTTTGCTGGTTTTGGGCAAAAGAAGAAAGACAAACAAACCAATATATTTGTATATATCTCAGCACATGATTTTTAGTAGGGGTTTTGCTCTCATGTAAGTTAAGGGATTAGGGGAAAAAAATTACCAAGAAAAGAAATGATTAGAGAAGTTATCCCTTATGACAATATTTGCCTTTGTTAGCTCATTTCATAATGAAGATCTCCTGTCCTACAATTTTCTTCACATTCTCCTCTTATTTAAAAAATTATTACATATATATACTATCTCATGAAGACATATCAAGTAGTCAACGTTACAACCTTTTTTATGATACTAACGAAGCATAGAATAAACTGCATGGCTCAATTTACAGTATAGAAATATCACAAGCAGATACTTACAGAGAGAAGCATTGAGCATAAGAAAGAGCCAATGGCAATATCCCGGCCAGATACTATTGGGCAACGCATGAGATACTCACACATCAATAGTATCACAGGGGTCATAACTGGATGCCTGAAGTCAGAGCATGGAAATATCGTCGACCACAAACGCAAGAGAAATAATGTCTTCGTAGAAGGCCAACTGCTGCTTTCTGTGACAACAAATGTACATTTCAAAGTTCAAACCATGTATAACAAAAACATACAACTATATAACTCCGGGTAATAGGCAATGGAGAAAACAAACTTATTCAACAGAATTTCATTCTTACCAGGATTCTTGATGCTCTCAACAAACTGCTTTCTAATACTTTCTATTCTGCGACGAGCACATATTGCAGCAAAGTAAGGGATCTCCATACTCATCTCTATCAATGGTTTCCCTAGCATATTGAGTAACCCAACATTCAAAGGTTTCTTGTTCGCCAGAACAGCAAAATACTGCAATAATACCCCATAAAATACCTGAAAAGGGAAGAACTACTATTATTCCCACTATATAGTCTGACAAATAATAACCATCAAGCACATTTCTTGATAAAAGATATAGATGAAGTTGCAACCTAGATCATATCACCAATAGAAAAAGAGCATGTCATGGAAACTGCTGCTATAATTTTATTTCCCACAATCATGCAAACTAACTTCATCAAACAACTAATCTATATTGAATTATCCTCTTGGGAAACAATGTTGCAAAGAGTATCAATAATGCAATCAATAGAAACTAATGTTATAACATATGCACAGGGATGTGATGTTAAAACAATATGTATCAAACTATATTAGTTAGCTAGTTTTACTTATAACAAAGCATTAGTTTGATTCAAACTGAAAATTAAGGATCCTACAATAATGCAGGTAAGAATATATATGTCCAGTGTAGGCAGTACCCGCAAAAGCATAAGATAGAATATAGTAACACATCAGCTACATATACTCAACCAATGAAGTGTGCTACATTTACTCAACCAATGAAGCGTGATCTGATACTAGCAATAATAATAATACATGTAACATATAATAGCAACATAGAATTTTAATTAAATGTCAATATCAGATCAAAGTTCACAATAATAAAAATAATTTAGCTTCAACTTGAAAATATCTGGAAAAATGCATTTATGCAACAAAATTTCAATGACAACATCATCAGTGGATCCATAACATGTAATAAATACAAGGATATTATCTCAATAAAGAAAAATTAATCAAAATGAAGGAATTCCATACTTGCATTTTCTTGCGATTTTCCCCTGCAAGTGCGATTGGATTGCTTTTGCGAATCCGGTTGATAACTAGGATGGTATCAGAAGTTGACCGATTATCCAGCAGGGAATATAATTCTTCAATGTTCTTGGGAGCTTCAATTATATAAGGTATCTCCAACTCTTTTGACTGTTTTCCGCCATCATCTATTTTCTTGGCATGTAAAGAATCCGTACCTCTCTTTGTACCCGCATCCACAACATTTTTCCCATCAACTTTTTCTGAAGTTCTTTCTTTGCCTTCTTCCTCATCGTCTTCCTCTTCCAGATCTATTCCAATATTATCATCATCACTCTGCTCCCAATCTTTTAAAGAAAGATCCTTCTCATGATCATCAAGATCCTCATCAGATCCTTCATCAGCACCTTCAGAACTTCCTAAATCATCAGAATATTCACCACCACTCTCTTCACTGTCAGAATCTTCCTCATCTTTTCTTTCAAGAATCTCATCAATCCAACCCTTCTTAGCCATAGTTTCTTCATTTAGAGAGAAGGAATCACCGAGATCATCGCCAGATAGACATCTTGGATTCTGTTTAGATGGCTTTTCTGAATCTTCATCTTCTTCATCACTTGAATCTTCAGAAGCAAGCATCCTTTTCTGCCGCTCTTCCTGATAGGATCAACAAAGGGACTCATTAGTTCAGTGTGTAAACTGAAGATGAACACAAGTTTAGTCTTGGACCTCCATCAATGGAAACCATATTTCCATGACCAGAATCTAAACCAGCAGGTTATGAGTTAGAAAACTAGGCCCACTCACCCTCTCCAACATCCTACACACGCATGCATACATGTGTGAATTGGATTTGAAGATGGTTTAGGTATGGACGTATGGTCCATATGGAGGAGTGACATGAGCCCAAAAATACCAAACAAAATGCATGATTGGTTATTTATAAACTCAGTTATTCAAACAAGGACAAATCTATGTTTTCTTGAACAATTACATAAATACTCCTTATGTCATGTAAGCAATTTATTCAAAGCACAATAACAAATATAAAGTCAAGTAATCATACCTCCATTTTCTCTAAATGTTCTCTTTCTTCCTGAGCTATCTCTTCTGGGGTCTTTATCCTGTTTGAAGGACGAGCACGTATCTCCAGTCCCATTTGTATGACATCCATATCATACTCATCTGGTTTTTCCTGCCACAAAGAAAAAGAAGTTAAAATAAGAGATAGTTGCTAAGGCCTAAAGAAGACTTCCTGTGTTAAAAGTACCTGCACAGAATTATTCGGTTTAGTCAGAGAAACTAATGCTTGAGACTGAGACAAAGAGGTGAACTTCTTATCTAATTCTTCCATCAGTTCTTCTTTTTCTTCCTTATCTTTGGCTTTTTCAGCCTGCAAAATATAATAGAATGAATGAATAAGTGCACATATATATTAGGAAAACAAACACCACAGCCTGACTAAAAAAATCCCACACCTTAAAAAATTTGCTCTTTGCAATAATTTCCTTCATAACCTCCGCATGACTTTTTCTCTTCTGCAGAATATGTCACCATTAAGAAACGATTCCATAATACAGAGACAATGGTAAAGAAGTTCGGAAAGAAACAGGATTCAAAATCAGTGACTAATGTCAGATAATGAAGTTGATACATTTTGCTTTTTTATGCATCATCCATTACGAAATATCATAAGATATCATAAGATATAGAAATAAAAGAGAGAATTGAGGGGGAGGCATCCAATATACTTCCTTTCAGATCATCTTACATTTACTTCACCCTCAGCTACACTTATTTCCATTGGAACCCCCAAAGCTGATTTTCCTGTAAAAACAATTTACAACATGAACACCCCAAGATGATCAAATAACATGATAGACATAGTAAAGAATATTGATAAATTCAGTAAACTGCAGAAAGCTGTAATGATAGTACATAAAGTCAAAACTTCAGCAAAAGAATTCAATAAATGTGAAGTACTCAAAGACATGAAAATAACATAACGGGAAGCCTAAGGAGTTAATAAGCAGGAATCACGTTGATGAAATGTATCAAAATAGCAGTTTGGCCATCAACAGTCACACGATAACATACATACACTTGATTGATTATCATGCAAAACAAAACCATCTTAAGAAAGCAAAACAAATGCAAGAGAACAAATAGAGCACATGCTCCACTGCTTGCCATTATCAACATTCAAATAATAATAATAATAATAATAATAATAATGTAAAAGACTCTCTGCTAAAACTACATAAATGGTAAATACTTTTCGTTTCATAACCCTCGTCAACGTCATCATCTGGAAGCATTTCATCCTCAAAATCATCTCTTCCCAAACCCAAGGCACTAGGTTCATCAAAATCATCCTCTCCATCCGACAAGTGATACTTGCTTTTCTTGCTTATTCTCATGTTCATCTATGAAAATCCAAAGAACATGAATGAAGAAGTGTTAGAAAAGTAACATTGAGGAATAGCAACAAATTTAAGTTATAAGAAGATAACTTTACGAACTTTTAACTTGTTTATAATTTATAATAATATCCATATTCATGTGTTGCAGAAAACAAGCTGCAACCTTGTACATAAGTAGATGAATACTGCCAATTTGCAAGAAACTGATCAGTTCTGAATTTAAACTTACTCCAACAAATAAATTTTTTGAATTTCAACAATCTCATCAACCTAACTGTTTAAACATGTGATACTAGGATAAATTACGCTGAACTCCCCAGAAATTAGGCTACATCACCCTCCATTATAATCTATAACCTAACTAACTTCACTTGAAATTTAACAATAACACTCGAACTAGATATCCCTCCCTGAATTATGTATAATGTACAATTGAACTCCACCATAAACATGATCCTGCCCTACCCCGAGCGAATGTGTAATTTTAGGGAACAAGAAAGAAACCTGGCGTTCTCGCTGGGTTCTCAAGATAGCTTTGCCAAACTCATCAAGTGCTTCATCGCCCTCGCCAATTCGCTTATCCTCGAACACCGAGGACTTAGTGCTCTGCTCGTACTCCTTCAGCAGCGTCTTCTCCCTCTTTAGAACCGCCGTCAACAAAACACAAATCATCTCACCTAAGCATATATATATAAAAAGTAGAGCAATATTGAAAACTATTCACAGATGATTCGAAAAGGAACCTTGTCGATGGCGAGGGAGCGAGCGAGGCCGATGCGGCGGGAGTCCCCCTTGCGCTTCTGTCCGAGGACGTCAAACTTCCTTCGAGACCAGATGGACTCGAAAGGGTTGTCTGCGCCCTTAAAAGATGCTTTCACTTTCATGGCTACGGCATCAGGACTGGATTTCTTGTTGCTCTTCTTGTTCTTCTTGGTCTTCCCCATGTTATGGCGATAGACAACAGTGTGCGAGAGAAAGGGAAGTTAAAAAGAGAAGAGAAGAATAGTGTGTCTTGTTTGTGTGTGGTGTTGCACAACGGGAGGGGAACACCAGGTTTAGAGTTTCTGAATTGGTGGGTTATACTGTTAGTCTGTCATACAGTTTTTATGAATTAACCAATCAAAGGGAACTAGGATTCCTCGTAGCCTACAGGGGCTGGATGGCGAACAGGGGTTGGCGGGCTGCGACGGCGAACAGGGGCTGGACGGCGACGACGCAGAGAAAGGCGAGGCTGGACCGCGACGGCGCGAACCAAAACGAGCGCTGGATGGCGATGGCGGCACGTCGCGAAGCAATGGGACGTGAGAAGAGTGAGAGGAGAGCTGAGAAAACTGAGAGAGAGTGGGAGGAAGCGCGGTGAGGGCTAAGAGAAGTGAAAGAGAGAGAGAGGTAGTTGGGAGGAGCACGGTGCAGTCTGAGTATCTGTTATCGAGAGAGAGGAGTGAGAGACTCAGCGTTTCATTTAGGGTTAGGCTTGGGGTGAGTGTGTAATATTAGAATTAGGGAGGGATACTTTTAGAATTTATGATTTATACATATTAACTCATTTTCAATTTGCACAATGCCACCCTAATAATTCCAAAACACAATCCGCCTCTCAACTATTTAAAAATTAGGATAAATAAATTCTTAAAATTGGTTTGTGAGGTTAGGGTTTAAGGTTGATAAATCAATTTTAAAGGCCTATTTTTCCTAATTTTTAAATGATTGAGGTCGAATTATGATTTTTAAATCATTAAGAATGACGTTGTCTAAATTAAAAATGGTCAAAGCCGAATTAAGTATTTATTCTACCAATTATCTATTTATTATCCAATTATAATATAAAAGTTGTAACTTCAGCTATTATTCATTAATAGCAAAAGCAGAGATAAAAATTACTATTCATGAATAATAACACATAGAGGTTTCACTAATGGACTTCGTGGGCTTAGTGCTGATGTAGTGGTGGTCCAAGAAAATGTTGGGTTTGGTTTAGGATTTCGGCAATTTATCTATTAAAATATAATAAATACTAGTGTATGTACCGTGCGATATACGAAAAATGTTTATTTTATTTTATGTTTTGAACCATAAATAACACTTTTATATATACTCGTAACAAAATTCTATTATCATAAATGTTATGTGAATTATTTTGATGGTATATTTAATACCTTTTTATTAATTATGTCAAATTATCTTCTAAATATATGAAGTTAAAATGTTTACCACGTTAAAAATACAATAGCATCATTATATTTTTTAATTAAATTCTCTAATTGATTCTTCATTTAAATACATTTATACTTTTGAAAGTGATTCAAAATTTGTTAAGTGACATTAGTAATACTTTCTTAGTGAATAAAAATATCACTCATATGAGCATATCTGACTATTGTGTTTTGTAATTGTTAATTGATTATTATTAATTTGATATATTCATTATATAATATAAATATTTTGTGTGAATAATTGCTTTTTTAAAGAATTATTAAATAAATATTAATATATATTTTAATTAGGATTTTTTTTTAAATAAATATATTAAATATGATTTTTACGGAAATAAACACGGACTGAGCTATTTTCGAAAATAGGCCTCCCTTACATAACACAGGCCAACTAGGTCCATGTTGATGTTTTGCACTTAAATCGGGCTAGGCTGGCCCGTGTTACAATCCATTTTTTTTGGCTCGTTTCTAACACGGGCTAGGAAGGCCCGTGTTAGCAGCAGGGTTTTTTGGCCCGGTGCATACCACGGGCTAGGCAAGACCGTGTTAAACAAATTCATGTATCCTAGCCCGTGTTAGCCCCTTCCCCAAAAAAAAAAAAATAAAACTTACTAACAGGGCTTACCCAAGCCCGAGTTAGCCCCCTCCCAAAAAAAAAAAAAAAAGAAAAAACAGAGTTGGAGAACCACGCATATGCGTGACAGAGTTGGAAGACCACGCATAACTGTGGAAGACCACCCATAACCGTGGAAGACCACGCATATGCGTGGAGGCATGCAGGAGCAGCTCTGAAGATCAGCAAGTCCCACGCATATGCGTGGAATCCTACGCATATGCGTGGGAAGCAGACTAAAAATATTCAACAAAATCATCAAAGTACCATTTTATATATGTTGTTGCCTAGTTTGTGGCCTTTTGTTAAGTTTCCTAATTGTCAAAATGCTGAATATAGAATAAGCATGACACAAATGGGAGCAGGATGAACATAATTAGAAATTGAGGTACTTAATATATCCAGAGGTTTAAAATACTTAATCAATTACAAAAGTTTCAAAATGAAATCCCACTAGTTCATAGTTTCCCCACTAATCCTTTTGGCAAGAATACACCATGAGTCGCCAACGATGGCCTCTCCGATCTACAACCCAGTCCGCCGGCGCTTCCTCTCGACCCGGATGAAACTCCTTCGCTCTCCATCACCATTGAGTCTTGAGGGATTCAAGAATCCTTTGATGTATTCTTCCACGCATATGCGTGGTCCTCCTTCCACGGTTATGCGTGATCTTCCACGGTTATGCGTGGTCTTCCAACTCTGTCACACATATGCGTGGTTCTCCAACTCTGTTTTTTCTTTTTTTTTTTCGGGAGGGGGCTAACTCGGGCTTGGGTAGGCCCTGTTAGTAAGTTTTATTTTTTTTTTTTTTTGGGAAGGGGCTAACACGGGCTAGGATACATGTATTTGCTTAACACGGTCTTGTCTAGCCCGTGGTATGCACCGGGCTAAAAAACCCTGCTGCTAACACGGGCCTCCCTAGCCTGTGTTAGAAACGGGCCAAAAAAATGGATTGTAACACGGGCCAGCCTAGCCCGATTTAGGTGCAAAACATCAACATGGACCTAGTTGGCCCGTGTTATGTAAGGAAGGCCCATTTTCGAAAATAGCTCAGCTCGTGTTCATTTCCGTAAAAATCATATTTAATATATTTATTTAAAAAAAAATCCATTTTAATTAATATAAGAATTTACTTTTCATGCACGTCAGTGTAAAAGAGTTTTACACATACATTTAATTAGGTGTTACCACATCATCAAAAGTAATTAATTTTCAAACCCACTACTTCTAAAGCTATATAAATGCATGAATCTGATTGGATGACTGTGTAAATACATCAAAATTAAACTCTTAATATAATCCATATAAATTACTTGTCTAAAATTTTGTACAGATAATAAATATACTGACATTAGAACACACCATATCAATATCCTTAATGCTAGAATTAAATTAATATATACTCTAGTTAAATTTAATTATTGATATAATCAGTTATAATATTAACTATCTAATATATTAAATATGATTACTTTAAATGTATTCTGAAGTATAAATAGAGATTTCTTAATTATTATATGATATGATATAATATGATGATAGTAGATTTGTAGTATTTTTTTTTAGTGTCTAACAATACAAAGAACAAGGCCTAAGGAGGAACAGAACAGTCCATCCTAAGTAGAGAAATAAGAGATAGTTGAGGATCAAGCCACTCTACATAATCATGTTGCGACATTGCGGCTTCTTTTGCCATTTTGTCAGCCACTGAATTTGCTTCTCTTTGAATGAGTTGGATTCTAGCAGTCCAATCCCAATGCAAAATTTCAATAATCTTCGCTTGAAGATCCCTAGTATCTTGGTTCATGACCATGTTACTGCTCTGTGTAATCAAGTATGCATCCAAACTATCTGTTTCATAAATAACCTGTCTATACCCATTCTCCCAAGCTAGCACAAGTCCTCTCCATATTGCAAATAGTTCACATTTAAGAATAGAGTCTTCTATAAGAGAAGCAGAGCAGCCCCTAAGCCAAAGCCCATTGCTATCCCGGATAACACACCTGAAACCTGCCTTACAATCATACACATAAATGCTACCGTCACAATTAACTTTCACAGTATGCAACGGGGGGTGAGACCAAGAATTCAAATTATGTTGTTGATTTGACGCCATAAGAACCGATCCAAAACGCACGAAGTCAGCAGAACAATGCCTAATAAGGTGAATAACCTTCTCATTGGACCATGAATTACTGCTATCAAACAAATCATTATTTCGGTCCCTCCAAATCCACCAAAGAGCGGTTGTAAATGGGATGGAATTTTTGGAAATATTTACCCGAATCCAGCATGGGAGAGTAAGGTGGGAATCAGTATCAATTGACCCAAAACCAAGTGAAAGCCAAATGCTCTTTACCTTAGGGCAAAAACGAAAACAATGGTCAAGAGTTTCAGGCTCCAATCTACAGCGAGGACAGACATCAGTTTCAGTCATCCCTCTCCTAAATCGGAAGCAACCAGTTGGAATCCCTTTGTGAATAATCAACCATATGAGGAAATTTATCTTCTCAGGAACTTGAATACGCCAGATCCATGCCCAAGGCTCGAGTGATGTCCAACTAAATTTCCTGACACGAAGCCATTCATATCCATCGCGGACTGAGTAAATCTTGGAAGAAGAGGATTCCCACCACCAGCCTGGCTTACTGCCAATCTGGAGAGATGGGTTATACTGCTGAATTTCTAGTTTAAGGTTGGGAGACAGCCAGGAAGATAGGAGTTGCAGATTCCAATGTCCATCAGACCAAACATCATTCAGGGTCAAGTTGCTATCAGACACATAAACAAACGGAACATCATGAGCAAGACATCCACTTGGTTTCCACTTATGATACCAAAGGGATTGCGACAAAGGCCCTATGCACTAAGAGAAACCATCTTTCAGTCTGAAATAACTCATTAAACTAATATTCAATTTCACCCTCGAAATTTAAATTGTAAGTTAAAATGGTTCTTAAAATTTAAAATTACTCAAATTTTATTCTAGAATTTGTAATTGTAATTCAAAATGTCCCTTGAAAATTAAAAAAAAAAAAGATTAACACTTTGCAACTACGTTAATGGAGTTTGTCATGTTCTAATGCGAATTGAAAAAAAAAAAAAGTTAAAGATTATATTTGTGTTTTATTTTTCATTACTTTTTTTGTCAATAAAAGTAAGTGTGAGGTGGGTTAAGTGCTTAGAGTTAGTTTAGATATCATATAACTTTGTTTTTAGAGTATTTATGCACAAACATCACAAAATATCCTCGTTAAGAATGTGCTATCGTGTTACTTAACAATACACATTGGTGTTTCATTAATAAAAATGGGATCGACAGCCATTTGGACTTACTATTCTAAATTTCAAGAGCCATTTTAACTTACTATTCAAATTTCGGGGTCAAATTGAGTTTCGTCTCATAATTTATTATTATTAATATTAATTGACACATATCAATGGTCAACTATATCTTAGTAGATACCATCATATTTTTTAAAAAAAAAATTAATTGATTGATACATATTTAATACATTTATATTTTAATTGATTGTTTCCCTATAACTAAATGAACCATGTTCTCCAATATATAGCTTTTCTTTTCTTTTAGTACAACATTTAAAAGTAATGATTCTAATATATAGTCTTTCCTAAATTAACGTATTACTAATTGATCAAATCTAGTATTAATAGAATGATTTATTTTCCATCATTTAAAAATTATATGTTAAGTACTTTCCTAAAATATGGTGTCAAACAGAAAAATAAACAAACTAACACCTAAATTGAATGCATTGTGTCAACATTTTATAGCAATTATGTATAGCTTTTAACGGCAGCAATTCAATTAATATTAATATACTTACCATTTCTTTGTGTATATATACACTATATTTTAAAAGTAATATAATTATTATATGTAAATATCAAAACTTTGATTTCTTGATTTGGTGAATAATGAATTGCTCAAAATTATATTTGAATTATGTTTAAAGTCTTAAAATAGAAAGTTAAAATGATTATAATTTTCATGTGACATCTCATCAATTTTTATAACAAAAACAAATAACTAAACAAAATAAAGAATCAACGGTAAACAATAACCTAAAAGAATTCAAAAAATAAAAAACTAATATATAAAGTAATATAATTAACTTACGAAGAATAAAAGTAAAATAAACAATTTAAAAATAAAGTAAATAGAGTAATTAGAATATGTAGAAGGAGATAGGTAAAAACAATATTAGAGAAAAAAGAAAAAGCAAAAAAAATGTCTAATCAATATAGAATTACAGAATAAATAACAAATCAAAATAATTAATGCTTATTAATTAATAATTAATATAAATTATAATACATTATATAATATTTGAATATCTAATCAAATTAATTATTTGATATGCTTTAATTATTATATTGATTGATTACTTTTCCAAAAAGTAATTGGATTAATGTTGATTTATATTTATAATTAATATAATTAATATAAATTATTTATTTAAAATAGTATGCTGAAGAGAAGATAGAAATACTGACACCTTGAAATAAACAAAATTACATTAATTAAAGGATAAGAACATTTTTTCGCATATAATTAATGCTAAATTATATCATCTTTGAAGTAATGATAAACTAATTAATATAATCATAGAGTGCATGCTAACATAATAATTTTGACATAATCAATAAAATAACGAATATATAAAAGAAAATAAAGAAATGCATGCTAACATAACAGAACAAAACATTATTATTACCTCTTAATTTTTTGTCACTATTTATTACCCATTTATTGAAAAGAATGAAAAACTTATAAAATGTGCAAAATGAAAAAATAACAAATATTACTTAGTATATTGATTAAAAATTAAAATAAAAATAAAATATTGAATAAAATATGTACTTCCAACAACTTTATAACGATATAACTCAATATATATCAAGGGCTTGATCTTTCTCTACTAAAATTTGATTTGAGAAAAACGAAATTACATGAATTCCATAACATAAATGATAGAAGGTTAAAAGATTATATAATATTCAGATTTTATTGAAATATTTCAGATAATGGGTTATCACAATTTTAAATCACCAATGTAATTAAGTATTTGAATTAATCAATGAATATAACTCATGAAAAAATCTTATGGATGTTATGCACCGTAATCATTTATGAAATAACACAATCACGCTGTAATATATCAAAAATTAAACTTTAGCTAGTATGATCAATCATTATATAAAAAAAATAGTTAATATGTAAAAAATATTAAAGATGTGTGAAATTTGACAAAATAAAGAT
>JASCZI010121504.1:10778-26888 GCA_036250425.1 Stylosanthes scabra | reverse complement strand
TTTTTTTTTTTTTTTTTTTTTTTTTTTTTTTTTTTTTGTAGAAATGTATCCAACGTGCTCGTTAGGGTTCATGTTCCCTTTTTATTTTGGTTAGGTTGCATTCCTTGTTAAGGACGTTTATGTCAGGGGAAGTAGACAAATATAACCTTGACAAGGTTAAAAATATGGGAGTATTAATGTTAATAAGTACGTAGTTATGAACAGTGCAACGTTTAGGGTATCTATGAACGGTTAAACTATATAACGGCTGACGAATGCAGAAAAAAAGGTTTAACGGATGCCGCTAAATTTTTAAATTAAGGTGCATGGTCCGGTGTTTCTGTCATTTAGGAAGGAACCGGGATGTTCATTGAAATGATGTGGAACAAATTTGATATGTGGGATTCATTAAGGCAACATCCGCATTAAGCTTTTAATTTGTCGATGACTATTTAAATCAATGCGCAAACTAAAATAGCCTTGCATACTTAAATTAGAAAATGAATTTTGCATTTTTATTTTGGTTCCCCAAAAACGTAAATGCGATGAACTCCATACTAATTTCATTGACAAAGAAAACTCCTTCCTAATAAACTTAAATAATAAAAGTTACATGTGTCATGTTAAATCGATTAGCCCACAACGAAATTTAAAGAGTCTAAGATATGAAATTGACATAAATGCGGGAAAATCACACGCAACTGTGCATAGGGAAGAACCCTAGCCTCGGACATGGCTGAACCAGAGGCGTGGCACAATTTATCAATTAATTGTGTCGCCGAACGTTAACTGTGTGAAGATACGTTTCCAATAAAGTATCATCGGAGAGGAGGAAAGTAACAGCGCAGCAAAACAACAGTTCAGCTTGTCTCGATTTTGTTCCATAATTTGAACATGCCTCGTAGAACCGTTATGTTGCATCGGTGTTCTCTGTTGACCCCGGTTTAACCGTTCGATGGTGGCACTATTGGGGAGACGACAACAATAGGAGTAGAGCGTTGTCGTCCGCCGTCGGTGAAGAAGGGAGTGTTGCGATGGAGGCGGCGGAAGTTAGGGTCATAGTACGAACACACGCGCGTGATTGGGGTTCCAAGTGTTGAATATCAGCTTGCCTTTTTTATTCTTTACGTGCATCTCTTTCATGTTATTCATATTCATTCCATGTTTGTTGATCTAGCCTAACAGGACTTCACATATATATCTGTATCATGAAATAACATTTTTCGTAAATTAGATTACTGACGAGTATGTGCTCCCTTGTATTTTGTCAAGTGGGATAAAAATGAAAAATATAACTCTCAATTCGACAATGTAGTGATAACTTTGCCCGTATGTATAACGCCATCTAAGTTTTTGTGTTATGGTTAGGGAAAACCGTATGACAGTATTGAATTCACGTTAAAGCAAAACCCAATTTCGTACACGCAAAAGGTAAAGAACATTAAATGGAAGCATATGGATGCAGCACAAAAAGCAGACATAAACGAAGAAGACGAGAAAGAAGACCTGCAAAAAAAGGTGACTCACAATAATAAGAAAAAGTGACAACCTTACTTGGCGCTAAATGAAAATAGAAGAAATAGCAGAAATGCGAGGTGAGAAAAAATATGACTTAAAATCCCAAGGAAGAGTGATAGTTGATCAACTGCTAGCTTATGCTATCATAATTTCACGCGAGACAAAATGAGAATTGAAAATTGGCCACCTGGACTGATTCCACCCCCATTACATATTGCTATGGATAGTTACCCATCTATGCAAAGTTCATCATCCAACTACCTATCCACCGGCCAGTTAAATATTTCCTTCAAGAAACATCGCACTTTTATTTGTTAAGAATTGTTCACCGTGCATCAAATAAATAAATAAGTATTTAAAATGGCTAGAGGATAGGAGAGTTTATGTTTTAAAAAAAATACGGGTTATCACCATCGTTGGAGATGCGCAGAAGGTACTTGATGAGGCTCCACTTAAATAATAATGTCGTTTCCACCCCTAAGGTTTTCTTTATTGCTAAAACATGACTTTGATGCAAGAACAATAATTTCTCTTTATTATTAACGATGAGAAATAATTACAATAAGTTATGCCTAGTGCAAGAAGCTTGCACTCTCAGAAGGAACACAGATATACAAAGTTCAAAGCACTGGAAAGTCAATGGAATGCAGAAAATTTCTCGGCTTAACAGAAAATGAAAGAGAATAAAAGAAAAGAAACACCCGAACAACAATGAGGAAAGATAAAAGTGCAGAATTGGGTTGATAAAAAACACTAATGAATGTGCAGAAATGGACAGATAAATAAAAAAAGGAATGAAACAAGGAAATGACGCTAAACTTAGGAAAACAAAGAAAAATGGTGACTACTCCTCACGCACATTTGGCATGTGCACGCTTTGGATCCGTGCGTCAGTGTGATTGGGTTTTGGCAACGCGTCTTGGTGGTGTTGTGACGTGAATGGAAGTGATCCTGAATTCATGAGTGAAGTCCTCTATTTAAAGACCGCCATTGCTTGGGAGTTACTTCTAATTCTTGGCCTTCAAGTAACCAGGCCCATGTTCTGTTTAGGAGTAAGTCTTTACCCTTGGTCTTCAAGTTAGCAAACCCACGTTCTGCTGGGGATTTAATCTTAATCCTTGGTCTTCAAGTAAACAAACCCATGTTCTCCTTGAAAACAAAGTGATACTCCCTACGAATGTGGAGTTGCTTCTACTTGATAAGATCATTTAATTAAGCATGTGCTAATACATTCCCAACTTGAGCTGATATATTCGTGAGTCCTCATTTATACGTCAAGAATCTCAATTATTAGTCAAAAATCAAACTTCGCAACAACACGATCATCAAAAAGAGTCTCTCTAGTCATTTGCCATGTTCCATGGGAAGGGGAAACCACTGTCCTAGCGTCCCCAAGCGGTCACATCAAATTGTAACATCAAAAAACACTTGGTAAGCGAAAGTTGGAAAAGAGAGAGCATGTGGTTCCAGCTTGATGTACACGCATGAGTGTTGAAGGCACTGTGTCACATAAGACTTCAGGATTGAGGTGTACCCATCCAACACTCTCTTACTTTTCCACCACCACTCCCCCTCCCACCTTTGCACCTGTTTTCGCCCAAATAAGGAACACTCTCTTTCGGAAAAGCAGGGGAGCATATTCACACACCTTTTCGACATATCCTTTCGTTAGTGCGTTGAGGAACATGGAAGACTTTGACCCCCTCCAATTGCTTAGGTCAACTGTCGGTGGTGAAAGCGCTAGTAAGACAACGTAAGTCTCTGTTCCTGATTCTTTTACTCATGCTATCATGCCTTTCTCATGCATGCAAGTGGTTGTGTCGAGCTGACATTCTTCCCTTGTATTTACTTGCAAACGTTTGACAGTGCATCAGATGGGGGGAACAACCTGCCCTCGAAGACAACGGATGAGGAGGTCGTCGGTGATGCTGTAAACCTGGCTCTGACGATGGACGTCGTCAGAGACACTCTCTTAAAACCAATCCATTTGAGGCTTTGATGCATAGCGCTGATGAAAAGTTTTTGTTTTTATGTTACCCTCTGTGTTGCAGGGAAAGGTCCCAAACCCTAAACAGTTTTCTACGGGGAAAGAGGGGGGTCCTGGCACCCGGGTCGTCGACGGCAACAGCAAGCCTGCGTACTCCGTGAACGAACTGCTGATGATGTACATGGAACTATCGAAGGTAAGTATCGTCGCTGATACTTGCGCATGCATATACACAGTCTTGAAAATGATAAATGAAGTGTACAACAGGGTCCCCCAGCAGTGCTTGATCCTTTTTATTCCGAAAATGAGTATTGGTTTCGTTTGTTGTCCAAAACCCACTCCTCCGTTATCTTAACCTTTGATGTGGTCGGTAAAGACATTTCTAAGTTGAGAAGATTTTTTGTTCTTAAACCCAAGTCTGTTGCACAAGTCTTATGAAATCGCCAGTAAGCGAAACTAATTTTTCTTAGCAAATTATTTGTTTAAATGCAAACACAAGGTCATTAACTCTGCAACAACCCAGTTCTCATGCAAATGGTGCATGGGAGTGATGATTGGAAACTGACTCGGGCCTTGTAGACCCTTCGAGCAGGTAGCGGATGCTAAACGTCGTTTTCCGGGTTGTGGGCCTCTTGGTTGACTCGAGGGGGACCCAACTAAGTGTCCCGAACGAGCAGGGGGACCTGACACTTTTGGGGGGACACTTCGGTGAAAGAAGAAAGAACCTTCGACAAATGACGGCCCATTTATTTAAAGGCAAACGTTTATGTTGGAAAAAAAATTGTTTTTCTTTCTTTGGAATTGGGCCGTCTTTCGGGAAACCCCATCCATTTCGCTATGTTGTTAAAAAAATTACAAAAAGACCCCACCATTCTGCAAAAAAGGGGAAAGGGAAAACACTTTGTTCAGTTTATAAGAGCCCACAAAGAATCCTTACCCGCCTCACTACCTACACCCGCGAAGGATTAGGTTAAGCCCCCTCAAACGTAGAGCCCCCTAATGTCCCCCTCCGTTGCCCTAAGACCATCTCGGCGGCCTACCGACCACCCGTAAGCCCGCCGGAGTCTTATCCGAGCACCCCCCGCCATGCGAGTCGCCAAAGCGGCTTCGCATCTCGCACCGCCTGGCGGGATAGCCAGTATCGGCGGCGCCGTTGAGAAATCTAATTGTAAGGTGAACGACATATCATAATATTCATTGCATCCTCAAAACATGCTTTGTGCTTTCCTCAGGCACGACTTCGTTAGAATTTAAAGCTAACTGCTTGATTTTATACTTTCGTAGGGAACCTACCTAAGGCTAGGGGCGCTAGAGGAAAACGTCGCACTGCTCAGTGCCAGATCCTTAGCTGCCGACGCCTACCTGCTTCAACTTCTGCATGCGTCACAACGCAATTACACTGGGCAAAAACGGATAAATGTGGTGCCCATGCAAGATATACAGGCACAGACCCAGAATCAGGGTTCCCCTTCGGTTCATATGCAGGCCCTCGGCGACGGCGGCACATCTGTGCAGCAAAACTTCGTTGCGCAAGACGGAATGGAAACCCCAGTACTTTTCACGCACAACCTTCCTGCCCGTGATAAGGGAAAGGGGATTGTAGAAACGGGAGAGGAGGCTTCCCCCCATCTGGACATGGTCAGCCCCTACTCCCCAGAGACTGACGGTGGACACATCATTGACCGGGCACTGTCAAATAGGAGGAAGGTTTTCGGCTGTTCGAACTTGGAGCCCCAGCAGTTGATGGACCCGGAATAGGCGTTCGGCTTTCCCAAAGCTAATGCGGAAACCCCTTCAAGGATTTCCCAAATCCCACCACCCTTCATGACAAGTTGAGGGTTCGGTTGTCATCATCATGTCCGTGCATTTTTCATGTAAGAAGTTCAATTAAGCTTTCTGAAATAAGATCCGAATGAGGTTCGTAGGAAATTTTTTTGCATTTCCATGTTACTCATTTAACATTCACAAAACCTGTAGACTCCATGGGTTCTGGGTTTTCAATAGTTATCTCTGCCTGGTAGCTTGAATCATAACATGTGATAGGCCCACTTCGTGGCATAATTTTAACTCAGTGTGAAATGTGGCTGTAGGATGTCTACGAGTTTTCATCCTGGGCTCAGGTGCAGGCGACGACCCAGTTCTGTGGACTGTTCAGATCAACCGATGGTGATCAGGGTCCATCAAAGGTTCCTAGGCTAGACAAAGTTGAGATACCAACCATGGGAGCGGGTGGCGACGGCGTAATGACTCAGACGCACGCGCTGCCGCAAAGCTGTCCCCCCCAGGTTTCATCGCTTCCCTCCCAGAGCGCTTCAAGGACCGGAAGAGCTCGCCACAGACGAGCACCCCGTCCGCCTAACCCTGCCACCCTAATACCCAAGGTAATTGACTCTACTAACTCACCTTCGATGAATTTAATTATTGCATCGTCACCTGATAAATCATACGATAACAACAACAAGTGCCGACGCATCATGTGGCAGGGATTCTATATGGCATTCAGACCAACAGTTGCCATGTCTCTGACCCTTGAAGACTGCAAGCTTGCTACTTACATTTTTGGGGAGGCTGACAATGTCAGGTAAGGCCCACTTTAATCTCCGCTTATCCGTTCATAACTCATTCTGTTAGAGGGTACTTGCTAAGCCATGCGAAATGTTAGTTAATTTCTATTTGCTCTTTTTCTGTGACGAGGGTTGGTAGGGAAATGTTGTTCAAGGAAAGTACTTTCTGCATACCCCGGGGAGTCTTCTTCTCACTCTGCTCAGGAGTTGAACCACACCCTGATTTAAGTCCCATTCCTGTCTCTACCGTGTGGTACTATGAGTTTGCAACAACCTGCCGGTCACTATACTGTGTTGATTTGGGGTACTCAATGCCAACTCCACAATAACTATGTAACGTAACAGTGATTTAAACATTACAGCCCCCCAGTTTTTTGCTTATTTCCATTCACTTTTCTTATTTTAAAACAACCTGCGACCCAGCAGAGATAAAGACAGATTAGTTTATAAAAACCGTAAATTTTAGTAGCATTAAACTTAAGTCCCACTAGCGATTCTGAATTTTAAAAGGTCATGGCGTCAAGGCTTTACTTGCACACAACCTTTTGTTATTAAAAGAACAATCAGCTGGCCCTAAATTTACTACCTTTTCCCTAAATACGTTTCACGGCAGGAAACACCTCAGCAGAAGGTCGTAGATATTGTTTGTGTATGACTGGTTTTGACTTTGCCTTTCCAGATAGTCCACGCCGCCTGCGTGCATGCTGCCGAGACTGCTAGGCAGAAGGTATGCCCTCGTGTATATGTCCTTCCGTGGACCTTCGCGTCGGAAGTACTAGGGGGGACCCCGGTGTGCGAGCTGGATGAGAGGTATAGCAGATTCTGGATGCCAACAACACAGACTCTGCGACACGTAAGCATCCTTAACCCCATAGTTTATATATTGTTTTCAAAGCATGAAAAAAATCTTATCAAACTCATTCTGTGCCTACTTTTGTAGATGATTCATACATTGTAGATGTTACATGTCCCGTAAGCATCGGTTCCGACCGAGCAAATTTCCAACAACTTTTTGATAAGCCCTGACACTACCATTTTTGTTGAATTTTAGGTCTTCATCCCGGTAAGGGAGTTCAATGATGCTTGGTACCTCGTCATTGTGGACATAAAGGACCACGTGGTGTATGCACTAGATGTTTGTAGGAGCCCGGAGAGCATGAAACGGAGGAAGGAAACAATAGACACCCTGGTGAGTTTCAACAATTTCTTAATTTTAATTTCCATCCCCTAGAAAAATTTATTCTTACTCGCACTAGACACTGAGCTCAGATATGGTTTTTGTAGTGCCATGCGATGGGGTCCATATTCTTGTTGGACCGGAACATCATGAACTTTGGGCGCATAATTCCCGATCCCCAAAACTTTGGGTTGCCGGTTTACCCTCAGGGAGTTGCGGGCGACATGAACATGTATTTATGAATGACACGTTAGCCTTCACAATTCCGTTTCGTTATACACCGTGGCCGGGTTTTGTGAGGCAAGTATCTAATTCCTCATCTGTTGACTGATTGCTGCCTTTAGAGACCAGACAGGCCTTTGGATGCTCTACTGGCTGCAGCACAAAGCCGTCTTCTTTGCCAGGATGTTCCATCCCATGGTGAGTTTCTCACATCCTTCCGCGTAAGCATTGAACCATGCAACTACAAAGTATCCCAAATAACTATATGTGATTACTCACCCTGTGCTGTTCTTTTTCTCTACGGTATCGCTCAACTTGCCCTAACGCAATTGCATAATTGTATCAGGGTAACCCTGATCATGTACGAATGAGGATTGCTGTCAACATTGTGAAAATCGAATCGAACGAGTTACGCCACCTTATTGAGGAAAATGCGAACCATGCTTAGGAGGAGATGGTTGGGGTCCATAACCACTAATTCTGTTGGACTATGCAGGCTATCAACGCCATGACAAAAAGTAGCCACCTAAGTTATTATTATGTTAAACTGCTGCGTATTTGCGAACCCTGTCATAAACTTGTCGCTATTTAGCCAGCCCTCATTTGGCGCCCCTAAGGCTTACCAACGGGGCATACAAAGTTGTTTATATGTTGCTAAGAACCCACCAAAGTTGCTAGTTCTGTCAGACTAGGCAGGCGAGCAACTACATTATAAACGATACCTACCTAAGTTATTATGACGTTAACCCTTTGCGTATGTCCGTACTCTGTTATGAAGTTGTTGCTATTTTGCTAGCCCACACTGTTGGACCCTACCCGCTTAACCACAGAGCACTCAAACTTGGTTATGCGTTACTGAGAACACTCGTAGGGTCCAGTGATTGGAATATTTTGTATTTTATTTGTCCTACTCCATAGGTTATGGATTGTCTAGCCTATCTTTGTGCACAAGGTAACTTTCTAAACCAGGTTTAATTTGGGGCATGATCCCAATACTTTGGGAATCTATACCCACGCAGGACTATTATATTCCACTACCGATACTTTCCTCCTTTAACCCCGTAATGAAAGCACCTCTACTTCCTTTTCTCTGGAAATCCAACTCACGCTACGTACACCGCTATATGAGGCCAATCCGTGTAAATCTACCACAACAAAGACTTGCCAACTCCATTTCGTTGAAATTTGAAAGCCCCTTCCGATCATAAATACGTACGCCCACTTACGACTACTCACGCGGTGACATTTCCACCACGAAGTTAACCCTCGACCACAACGTCAATTCATTGGAGTTTGCCCATTAAAATCAAACCTAGAAAATAAGCTTGCAGGACCACCTAAGCCCTTGTGGCACTCTGACAACCTCACGAATATAACTAATTATTACAACCTTAGTTGTCCAACCCACTGAGTCTCTATCAAGGAACGCCACCTCTTACGGCCTTAACGCGGACCCCCTTTCTACTCTCACAAAATTGGATTCTAAGTAAGTAAATTGCTCATTCAAATCCTTTAAAACTTAACTCACACTTTCCTGCGTGCATCTAAGACACAGTTAGGATTAGACTCTAAAAACCATTAAGTCCAAATCTGTGGAAAACATAATTCGTACACCAATAACATATTCCTTGCGATTTCTACTAATCAGCACAGCCAGAGGTTTTCTTCTGAAACCAAAGCATCACAATAACCCGATAGTAATATCACAAGAAAGATGGAACATAATCTTCCCCGTCCGGCTGATCCGCCTGCGTCGGCCCTCTGTCTATGCTCCGCTCATCTCCTTCCTGCACATCAACACCAACCAACTTTATCAGGCACACTGACACAATGGGTACTACCAGCAAATGCCTTACTTGCTAAGTTATCATGTCTTTCAAATACTGAGCGTCCTCTAAATGTTAAATTCTATGCCTCTTCTATTAACGCAACATACTTTGTAACTATTATCACAATTCCAAACTTCAGATAAATATTTTCCTTAACGCGTTATGCCTAAGATCAGCCAAACCACAAACACTACGACAGTCATGTCACATGTTGGCACATGAATTGATATAACACTACTACATTAAAAAGTGACCCTCTTCACCAACATGGAACTCATAACGTCTTCTTCGTACGCAACTTACTCTAAAATTAGCTGATGACTGCTACTTCCCTTGCAGGGAGCTGTTTACCATAGGACCGTAACCCGTCACCTCAGCACAATAACCATAACTACCAGAATGATGTTTCTTGTTACCACAAACCCTAAAAATTAAAACCTGTTTGCACAGAATTAGCAGCATATCCAACTTAGAACTGATATTCACTCCAGAAATGCTCTGCATGCTTCTGCCCTAATCGACGGGTTTAGTATAACATGTTATGCCTAAACTCATCACCATAACGATTACTTCCACACCCTAATCCCTAGACCAAGCACAGTCGCCATTACTCCCACAATCATGGTCAAACCTGCGCATTAATACCTCTAAAAACTTACTTTAGAGAGTTACCATTTTTTGCAACATAGACTCATGGCGGCTTCACTAACGCTACTTATTGCCAAAAGGGAAACAGTCCACATCTGAACAAACGGATATGACTTGCATACATACCCTACTAATAATAACTAACAAAAATTTCTTACATACCATCGGTGCTGGCTGCGAGGAAGTATCCGGATTATGGCGTTCCCTGCCTGCGTGGAGGATCTTTGCCCCGTTCGGACATCGGGTCCTCCGATGCCCAACTTGGCCGCAGTTACTACATTTCCTTCGCTTCACTCCGCGACACCCAACAGGCTCATTGCCGCGTCCAGTTCCCTTTGTTCGAACGCTCATAAGGTCCCTAACTGCTGCACGTCCTATAGGGCTGCATTCGGTTGCCGCATTATCCCTATTCCTGTTCTCCAATTCAAGGGTATCATGCACGACATGCGTGACATACTTTCTGAAGTCCTCGTCTGTCAAACAAGCAGCTCTTGCTAAACGCTTGCAGTGTTGCAGGAAGGCTCCGAGCCTACTCCGATATAATGCTTCCGTAACGACGTTGTCAACTCCATCTGATTTGGCAAATAGGTCACCCTTGGCAGACTTTGACCAACGCTTCAGGACCAGGCTTTCAGGACGTTCTTCAAGCCCCATTCGAACGAGAACGGCTAATATGTGCACGCAAGGCAGCCCAAAAGACTCCATCCGTTGGCATGTACACTTGAACGTGTTGAGCCCAACCGCGTAGAGGACATTCCACTTATTCCCGGGCCTGCGATACTTTTCAGCCACGTAAAGTTTCCCTTCCTCGTGTTCGTGGCATTCCAACACCAAAACCCTCACGCTCCTTTGCAGAGACTCTCTAAACCGTGTGAAAATTTCGCGGGTGAATTGCTTCGCGCCGAACTTCTCCAGTTCAGGAAATTGGGTCTGCAGCACCGGAGTCCCATAATATGATCTAAAATCTAACTCTTCCTCATTATCCCGAAGGAATGCAACACACCTTTGAAAATTGGTGACAAACTCTAATATGCCATACCGCCTTTCCAAAAACCTGCCCAGCTTTGCACGCGACGACTCACATCTTGATGTTGTCCTAAGGCCCGCAAAGAAGCTTCCTCGGATGTACGCTGTGGCCCACGCGGTCTTCTTCGCGTACAACTCCTTTACCCACTCAACTTCCCTTACGCAGCACTCCTCCACCATTGACTCCCACATAGTTTCAAACTCTTCCACCTCAACATCAGAAAGCATGCACTGCCTAAAGAGTGTTGTGAACCTAGGATTGCACACATGAACGGTCGCATTCCTCAGCAGGTGCCATGCACAAAGCCTGTGGTGAGCATGTAGAAATACTTCTTGAATCGCCAAACGCATGGATCGGTCACCGTCAGTTATGACGGCCTTTGGCGCTCTGCCACCCATGCATTCCAAGAACTTCCTAAGCACCCATACATATGCCGCTTCAGATTCGCATGACACCATCGCAGCACCAAAGACACATGTTTGATTATGGTGGTTAACCCCAGAAAAGACTATCACCGGGAGATTGTACTTATTCCTCCCGTAGGTTGCATCGAACGCTAGCACGTCACCAAACACCTCATAATCATCCTGGCTCCGCCCATCACTCCAGAAAATGTCACAAAGGTGTTGCCCTGGCCCAACTTTGTACCTCCAAAACATCTTCTCATCCACCCTTGCGGCATTCTCCAACACCCTCAGCGCCGCATTCAAGTCACCATCTTGCTCTGCCCTTTGCCTCCTCACCTCATTGTACATATCTCGCTTACCGAACGCCACATTACCAAACCCTCCTGCCTGCGCCGCAATATGCTCATATATCTTTGGAATTGAGATGCCAACCTGCCGCATGCCATCCATGTGAACTCTATCAACTTCAGTCATCTTCTTGTGCGGAGGTAGGAAGTCCACAAACTTGGCTGGGAGCAGCTCGTGGTTATGCTCATCCACAAATCTCGAAACATACCATTTTTCGCTCTCAGCGTTTGGCTTTATCCTCAACTTCGCTGGGCAACCACATCGGGTTAGCATCTTGTGCTCCCTCTTCCTACCCTGCATCTCTAGCCACTTTTTTCTCTAAAGCCTTGTCTATTACAGAGGTAGGTGTGCCGGACAACTTGACCGCTCTTGTTTTTCAATTTCTTTCCCTGGCCCATTGCGAATCCCCTCCCACGACTTTATTGTTGAAAGAATCGAGTTGCCTCTTCCGGATTGTTAAACTCCATTCTATGGACGTCAGCCTCTGTTATTGTTAGACGTTGTGCCTCCTCGGGTGCCCTCCTCTGTTGTTGGTTACCTGCTTCCGGATAATGCTCGGGCTCTTCCATGCCTATGTCCAGTGACTCATCCTGAAAAATCACATGTTTCCAGTCATCGTTACGCAAGTTAACATGAAAAAACCACATCATAGCAAACTGACTACTAACACATACATCCGCACCTACTGACAACTATTTCAGAATGCGACTTCAATAGAACATACCTCCGGTTCACTTATACACCCTTCCATGTTGCTCAAGGATTCTCCTTGCTCGTCACACAGCCACGGACTAGAGCAACCTCCATCCTCCTCCCCAGCCATTCCTTTATTCAGGTGTTTCTTGCTCTCTCGATTCTGCAGCATCAAATCTAGCATGTTATTTATTCCTAGCCATTCTTGCTACATATGTTGCTGTAACATTACTCTACTCACCTACCTTACTAACTAACTACCTACATAACTTGATCAATTCGTGTTTGGGCAAGCAATGTCCCCGAAATCAATTATGCCATTCACCAGGGTTAAATATTGGTCACAATCATTGCATCAATACGATTTCAGATGATTATAGCACCGTTGCACCACATTCAAAGGCAAATGACTGAACACAGCCTTCTTCGGTACACATAAGTAATACACATGCTATTGTTACACAAATCACTCTGCTACACATGTTCCTTTCTACTATGACACTCGCTAAACTCACTTCCACAACAATGATCCTTCCAGCAAACTTTTGCAAATATATTCCCTTCCCACCCCAGTGTCCCCCACATTCGTATGCCCCCGTCCATCGATCATCTTTACAAAATTTGCCCCAATTTGCTTACCCTCGACATCAACTACACTTCCCATTAACCCCAACGCTATGAAAATCGCCCCTACTGCTACCCGAGCATTAGCAAGCATTTCAAATCCTGTGTTGAAAATGATAGGTAACGCGGATTGGATTTGGATTTCCCTCCTCCACCCATCCATCGCCATCACCATCAATTAGGATTTAAAACATTCACTTTCAGCTATCAACCCAATAATGTTCACCCTCACCTGAGCCTATTGTTCGCTTCCGTTATTGCCCTGCCTTCAATCGCAACGGCCTCCTTATGCTTCCTCGGTCGGTAAACAGCTTCGGTCAATCCCTCCCCGCCAGTGACGCCCGACGATCGCCCTTCCTTTCTCAGAAGTGAAACCAGCTTGCGCGACGGCGATGTCGCTGAAGCTCCTCCCTCACACTAGTTTAACCTAACGGGAACCGCGTAGGTCGTCCCTTTTTCCTTCCATCTCCTATAAAAAAAAGCCCAATTTCGTGAGGCTAGCGGGGCTGGAAGCAGTTCTCATCCGTGTCCATCGACGTAATTTCCTTTTGCTGAAGCCTCTTATTTTAGTCTTTTCCATTCTTGCTACACGACAAACACACACCTGCTAACAAAAAGTACAACTACACACCGTGTTTCGCTTTCTCTCAGCGGAACACGTGAACATCTTCCTATAGTATTAAGCAGATCAGTAGCAATGGAATCACAAGTTATATTCTTTCCACAAGGCAGTTAGCTACACTCAGTCCAAAGCTAATTACTCACTTTTTACCAAAGGAAGCGCAATTGCTTTTGTAGTCATTTTAGTGTATGTGGATGGTTTGGTATTTGCAGTAAATGATATGGGTGAAATTACTCGTGTCAAGGCTGCTAAATTCAAAATTAAGGATATTGGTCATCTGAAATATGTCCTTAGCTTTGAGGTTGCTAAAAGCAAGCTAAGGATGAGATTTTGTTATACCAAAGGAAATATGTCATGGATTTTCTTTGTAAATTTAATCTTGTTAATGCTAATCCTACTTCAACTCCATTGGAATGTATTTCTCCACTGCATGTCCAAGTTTTTTAGCACTTCGCTCACCGACCCCACTCTCTATCGCATGCTTGTAGGGAGTATGTTATACTTGACTAATACTCGCCCTAATAACATCAACTTTGCGATTAACAAGTTGAGCCAGCATTTGGATTGCGCCATAGATGCTCATTTTAAAATAGGGTTACACACAATGGCGGAGCTTCATTAGGACAATGGGGGCCATGGCCCTCAAAATATTTGTAAAATATTTAGTAGTATAATTCTAAAATAAAGCAAGTAGGTCAGTTGGTTAACGACATTGAGGGTAAATGTGTTGAGCCTTGTTCGAGTCCAGGTTACTTAATTTTTCACATTTTTTTCCACTTCTTTCACACTTAAGTGCCATGTGCCGTATTTTTCCTAACCAAATTCAACCAAATTATTTATTCTATGTCAAATAGAAGACTATAATATCAAATAGATATTTATTTAGTGTTATTTTTTTATTATTTGATATTATTTTATTTAATATAAAAATAATCAATAAATATTAATATTATTATATTTATGTAAATTACTAAAAAAAATTATAAGTTGCAACTTTCTTATAAAAATTTCTGGCCCCCAATATTATTTTCAAGCTCCGCCACTGGTTACACATTTTGAGTTATATTAAGCAAGCACCAGCAAGAGGAGTTCTATTCTCAGCTACATCAGATTCTTCCTTAATAGGATACTCAGATACGGATTGGAAAACATGTCCCAATACTAGAAGGTCATCTCAAGTTTCTGCTTCTTGCTTGGTCCTCCATTGTATCATAGAAAAGTGGGAAACAACATATAGTGGCTTGGATCCTCAGCTAAAGCTGTGTATAGAGCTTTGGCACTAGCAACTTGTAAAGAGCGGTGTCTAAGTTACAAAATGATAGACTTTCAGATGAGTTTGAGCAGACATATTATATAAATTGTCCTTGACAATAAATCTATAATTCTCATTGCTTCAAACTCGATGTTTCATGAAAGGACCAAACACGTAAAATAGACGACCATTCAATTAGAGATTTTGTCTACGATGGTTCCTTGAAGTTACTACTAGTTCTTTCACCTAAATAAGTAGCCCACATTTTAACCAAGAGTTTATCTGCATCACCTTTCTCTAAGATGATTCAAGACAAGCTTGCATGATGTTCACATTCCAAGTTTGAGGAAGACGGTTAGTTGATAATAGGAATTATTATTACAAGTGGAAATCGTGATTAAGTTTATTAATCAGTTAGTTAGATTCAGTTATGACGGCAGGGTAGTTAGTTAGGTGTTAGTTACGTACATCATTTCTTCTCCTTCTTTTAGACAGGGACGAACTTATGAATAAGAGTGAGCGGGGTACTTGTCCACACTCAATTTTATAATTTTTTCTAAAAGAATTGAATAATATATATATGTGCCCCCACTTAAAAATATTAGTTTCCTTCATTTATTTTATTTGTATAATCTTTTGTCTTTTTGTATTTTTTTTTCCATGATATCTCCCAACCCAATAGGTCAAGACTAATCTGTTGCGGATCTGAACTCTATTTAAGAGAGTTTGCCATTGATCAGTGGGTTGTTGCATGCACGAGGTGAGATCCGAACCCTAATACTTACTTAATTGGACTAATGAGTTAACAACTATATCAACCCAACATGGTTGTTTTTTTGTGTTTTTATTTCACACACTTCTTGCTACACTACTAAATCAAACTCAAATAGATAATAAGATTTTAAATATTTTATTCCTTGGTCCTACTCATACACTCTCATTGCAGTAAGTAGATGATACTCAATCATTCTTTTCTTAATACTAGTTTTTTTTGGTATTTCCTAATACTAGTTTGATCAAATGCAATAATGCGAAAACTCAATTATTTTTCAGTTTTAATCTTCCCTATTTTTCTTTTGACTCTCCACATTTTTTATAATCTATATTTTCATATTTCTTTGTTTTTTTTGTTCTTTTCAATTATAAATTCTAATTCGATATTAATCTATTTTTTTTATCTCTATGGCTTTATTTTTTTAATTCTCAATTCGTT
>JASCZI010121503.1:13090-26233 GCA_036250425.1 Stylosanthes scabra | reverse complement strand
CAATTTTGATTTACCTGACTGTTGGTGGATCTGTGGTTCCAATGCATATCATGGAGACAGATTCGATTGCATCAGTGAAGCTGAGAATCCAAACCAAAGGATTCTTCGTAAAGAAACAGAAACTGGTTTTTGAAGGGAAGGAGTTGTCTCGCAACAAATCTTGTATCCGCGATTATGGTGTTGCTGATGGTAATGTATTACACTTGGTGCTTAGGCTTTCTGATCTTCAAGCTATTACTGTCAGGACAGTATGCGGAAAGGAGTTTGGGTTTAAAGTTGAGAAAAGTAGGAATGTGGGCTATGTGAAGCAGCAGATTGCAAGTAAAGGGCAAGGGTTCTTGGATATCAAGGATCAAGAATTGACATGTGATGGGGAGGCACTTGAAGATCAGAAACTCATCCAGGATCTCTGTAAGGATAATGATGCAGTAATTCATTTTTTAGTTAGGATATCAGATGCCAAGGTAAGGACTAAACCAGTTGAGAAGGATTTTGAGTTATCAATTGATGCGTCATACACTGAAGATGTGGCGCCAGGTTTAGGTACAAACCAGGTAGGGACAGTCACTCCAGAAAATAAGGAGCTCAAGAGGAACCGCTTGACAAGAGATTTTCTTTTGGAACCAATTCTTGGTAACCCTAACATCAAAATTCCACAAGTAATCCAGGAACTACTTAAAATTACTTCTGAGGGGTTAGTAAAAGGCTGTAAACCGATTCAATCTTCTGAGGGATCAGGAGGAGCTTATCTCATGCAAGATTCATCTGGCTTAAAGTATGTTTCTGTTTTCAAGCCCATTGATGAGGAGCCAATGGCAATTAACAATCCTCGAGGCTTACCTGTCTCAGTTGATGGTGAAGGGTTAAAGAAAGGCACAAGAGTAGGACAAGGTGCATTGAGAGAAGTCGCTGCATATATCTTGGATCATCCTAGGGGTGGACCTCGCACATATCATAATATTGAGGAGCAGGGATTTGCTGGAGTCCCTCCCACAGTTTTGGTAAAATGCTTACAGAGAGGTTTCTATCATCCTGTAGGTTGTGAGAATGATGCAGGTGATGTGAAAATAGGATCACTTCAGATGTTTATGAGGAATATTGGAAGTTGTGAAGACATGGGCCCTAGTGCGTTTCCGATGGAAGAGGTACACAAGATCTCTGTTTTGGATATCAGGTTGGTCAATGCAGATAGGCATGCTGGAAATATTTTGGTTGCCAAAGATGGCGAAGATGGCCGGACCGTCCTTATCCCAATTGATCATGGTTATTGCTTGCCTGAGAGTGTAAGTTCTCTTATCTATTTCAGAATAACCACTACAGTTGCTCTAAAGTTCTTGGTATATGCAATTTTTTGCAATGTGTATTGTTTTGACTTCAAAACATTTTCCAATAAGCCAAAATTGATTTGAGTTTTCGTTGCCTTGGTTACATTTTAGCAATCATTTCTGATGATATGTATAAATATTTGCTCATGAATATTGTTGTACTGTTTTGGTTTTAGGATGAGTAGTTAGTTATATGTGGCAGATGATAACATCAGACATAGTTATTAAATTTATTATCAAGTGAAGTTAATTCTTCTAATCTTATTTTAAAGTTTTGCTGGTATATTTTTTCTTGTGCTTCATTTTTTCTATACTCCTTTGGCAGTTTGAAGATTGCACTTTTGACTGGTTATACTGGCCACAAGCTAAAGAGCAGTACTCCCCAGAGACCATTGACTACATAAAATCTCTGGATTCTGAAGAGGATATCAAGCTCTTGAAGTTTCATGGATGGGACCTTCCTCCTCAATGTGCTCGGATCTTTCGCATCTCAACCTTGCTCCTTAAGAAGGGTGCAGATAGAGGATTAACCCCTTTCGCGATAGGAAGCATCATGTGCAGAGAAACCCTGAAGAAGAAATCTGTCATTGAGCAGATTATTGAGGAAGCGGAGGAAGCTGCATTTGCAGAAACAAGTGAAGCCGCATTCATAGACCTTGTTTCAGAGATTATGGATAGTCATCTAGAAAAGCTATTCACATAACTGAATGAATAACTCATTGATACTATAGATAAGATGGTGTGAGAAGTGATGGTGCAGCATTTTCAAGAGCTGGATGCTTGTGTTTGCAATATCAACTTCCCTATGTGTTTTTTTATATCTCAGAAGAAGAAAAATATAAATAGTATATTGACCAGGAATGTTTATGGATTGTCCTGTGCAATATCATATACCCTTTGTTCTGTTTGATGAGTGAATCAAAACGAGAAAATAAAAAAGTTATAGTTACCATAAACAGATTTTTCCATTTTCTATTCTTGCCATGTTTCTCTTCTCTTAATACCTTAATTTCTGATCTTCGGTTTTGAGCGGGAGGAGAGGAATGTCTACCTTTATATGATCTTGCCATGACTCAATACAACTCAGCATCCCATCAAATAAATTTTGAAGCGTTACATCTATGTGATGATGAAATGAATCTATTTATAGGAGGAAAATGTTTTGAGTGTCATAAATGTGTCAGTAATTGAGTTATCGGAATGAGGCATATATTCGTTTGGATAATTAATTAGTATTAATATTGAAGCTATGCAAAGTTGACCTTATTAGGTTTGACAATTCCTTAGACTCCGGCGGATCCATATTCAGGGAATCAAAAGAATGAATCACATCGGCCTTCGCCCTTCGGGCCATCATTGTACAAAAATAAACAAGAATGAATTACATAGAACAAAAAAGGGATAAACAAAATAGGAGCAACATTTATAACGTTTAAAAAATGGTAATCTTTTAGGCCCCGCAAAAACGACATGTTGGATGAGCGAGTGTGGAGGATGCGTGCATTCGTGATAAAAGCACTAAAATTTACCTTTTGCTTTTTTAGGGTAAGTTCATTAATGGTAAAATTAATTTTTTTAATTAAAATATAAAATTAATTAGTCATTTTAATTTTAAAGAAGTCAAAATTAGCTCTAGAAAACTATCTTCACCTTTTTGAGGTGGTGATAATGACAACGATAATGATGTAGGAAAATGATAAATTCAACAGATAAAGAACCAAGGAAGGAATGGCATGTAATTTTATTGATTCTCAAATATTATCCTTTTTACCACCATGGCACCTCATAATTTTTTCGTGCAACTACCTCGGAGGCACTTCAGCAGAACACGTCTTCCATGTGAAAAACTCGAATCAAGAAAGCGTCTCCAATAACAAAATGATGATACTTTAGTAGATAATTTGAAAAAGATGAATTTTGATTAATAGAAAGTGGTATATTGAAGGGAACAAAATAAAACTAAAAATGCACATCAAGAATTCAAATAAAGTCGAGGCTAATGGTTGAAAATTCTTCATGGTGAATTCATTGCTTTCGTCTTAATGCAAGTTGGGGGCAACCTATGATGATGATAGTGTCTTCTCATTTTCTTAAAAGTCAAACAAGTACATATGCCCAATGGATTTTCTCATCAAAGTTTTGTTTTGAAAGAAAAAGACATGATCAAAGATCATCTGCATCATGGCTTCTGACAGCTTGCAATATAATTGTTGCTATAAGATCATAAATCGGTGTCAACAATCAAGATTCCTTCCATAATACTTGTATGACCTGCACTTCCGAGCACATTGTAGATAAACAAGGATTAAAGTCTCAATGTATAAAGCTTACGAAAAATAGCCTACAAAAGGCAAAAATGAAATTCTCAAGGTTGAAGCTGCATTTTGGAATGGAAACAAAAAAAACCAAACTATCATCATTTCTATGCTAATTCAAGCGACGCTTCTTCGAACGGCTGCCACCACCTAATGCTGGTCCTTGGGAATGTCAAGGTCTTTAAATATTGGACTGTCAACTCCGACACCCATAGCATTGAGACCATTGTCGACATATAGAACGGTACCGGTTATAGCAGATGCCAATGGTGATGCTAAGAAGGCTGCCGAGTTACCAACCTCCTCTGTGACATGGAATTTTAACTCAAATGAGCAAAAATAATCATGTTGGCGGGAAATAATCAAGATACACGACAAGGAAGGACTCTATTGGAAATATTACCTGCTGATAGTTCTTTTTGTAGAGGTGCATTGGCTAGTGAATAGTCAATCATCATGTCGATGAATCCGATTGCTTTTGCAGCACGACTTCTCAGCGGACCTAGAGGCAGCATCATTGAGTCAATATGTGAATCAGAAAAAGGATTGCAAAAGAGCAAAAGATTAAAATCAAAGTGTAAACTACCATTTCCAACCATAAAAGATTTGAACACATACAATTTTAATCATAAAATACGTAAATTAACTTGGAAAAATGATTGGGAGACCTAAAACTTAAGCCTAATTATCAACCTAATTCTACTTAGAGAAACTTTTACTTTTTTTACATTTTTAATATTTTTTAAAAACAACATTTATGATTGAATTCTTTACCCTTTAGGTATTAGGCCTATAATTAGGCTTAAGTTTTAGTTCTCTCTATCACAACTCATTAACTTGATACCCATCAAAGATTAGCTTCCTATGATAAAACTACCCAAGACATTTGACAAAACTACCCAACGAACTATCGATTTTTGATAGTTTTGTTGAACAAACCCGGTCTTTAATGGGTATTAAGGTAGTCAACACCTTTTAAGGTTAGAATTATCAGCATTTATATCTTTCATGGTTAGAAATAGAAGTTTACTCGAAATAAAAAATATTACATCAGAAAAGCAAATTTTTCTGTGTCAAAGAAAACTTAAGGAGGACTCAAATCCAATTTATCAACTACTAATTTATATAGAAAGACAAATCAATAATCCGTTATACCAGCAGAAATAGTATTGACTCTTATCTTGCGCTTTCTCCCAGCTTCGAAAGCAAGCACCTGGAAAAGCATAAAATATGACAATTTTAGACATCCATTACTGGAGAAACTAAAAAACCCATGAGTGGTGTGCATCAAAGTCGGTCTATGAGATGGTAGATTTTAGAGAGAAGTTAAAAGATTTACTCGAGTGTCACTTTCTAGTGCAGCTTTAGCAGAACTCATACCACCACCATATCTGTATAATTTTTGTTCAGTAATGTCAGTCTATTTATATGAACTTAGAATAATACAGGCCTTCCAAAGCATAATTGACATACCCTGGAATGATCCTCTCGGAAGCAATGTATGTCAGAGAGATTGAAGATCCACCTAAACAGAAATTGAAAGGTAAGATACAATAACAAGCCAATCAAAGGACCAATTTAATGGAAGCCATCTTAGATAAGGTTCATGCCTGGGTTCATGATTGGAAGAAAATGCTTGAGTAAAGAAACATATGAGTAACTAGATGCGGATAATGCGGCAAGATATCCGTTCCGCGATGTCTCCAACAATGGTTTAGTCACCTATAACAGGTTTAACCACTTATTAAAGCCCAGATGGCAACCACATACGAAACTCTATTGCTTGTCACTAAATCTACAATACCTCGGGTCCATTCGCAAGTGAGTGGACAAGAATATCTATGGTGCCGAAGTCTTCCTTAACAGATTCAGCAACTTCCTGAAAAATATAACAATGAATAAGAGATGTAACAGGGCTAGTCCAGTGCATCCGCAAAAAAAGGAATATATGTAACTAAGATGATAACGCACCAGGTTTTAACCATGCAAAAAAATATGCATATATACCTGAACTGTCCATTTAGCGGATCCAGCATATCGCTTGTTTGTTTTTATCTACACAAATTTCCAAAAAAATAAATAAATCAGTACAATCATATAAATGATCACATGCATGCAGCTTGCATCTTTGTAAAAAGCAGGGAAGTCTTATTTACGTCTTCAGGTACATCCTCAGGATTGTCAAAGACGGCATCCAAGGGATAAACTTTAGTGATCTCCATCAATGAACCATCCGGTAGCCTGTAAAGTAAAACAGCATTCCTCGTCAGCCCTCACAAATAGTAGAACAAACAAAAGAAACAACAGCAAGTTTGACACCATACACGCGTGACTCATCAAATTTTCCACGTCGCAAGCTGGACTCAAAAATATTCAAAGCCTGCAGAAAAGGTTCACAGTTAATAGATGTTTCACTACAAAAGGGCTGGAAAATAATGTGCAAATCCAAAAGCCTGACTCATAGTTACCCATTTTTATCGAAAAGAAATAAATACTTACAGGTACCCATGTGCCAACTAAAATTTCAGCTCCTGCTGCAGCAAGAGATTTTGCAATTGCCCATCCATATCCATTATCATCGGCCACACCGGCAATAAAAGCCCTTTTACCTATATAGAATACTTTAGTCAGTAGAACACAAACTTTTCTATGACAGCAAACTTTATGATAACACTCAGTATTCATAAAAACATTATTTCGTAAGGAAAAAATATTGGTAAGACATCATTGATGCATAAATGTAAATTAAAATAAAATATTTGCAAGGAAATTCAGATAAAACAGAACAATAACCTTTCAAGTCAATTGGTAATCCTGAAACCAGACTCTTTTCACTAGACTCGGACATTGCCTTCGTAACAAATTCTTCGGATTTTATGGTAGACGATGTAAAAACCCGCTGGAAAGACTGCACTGATGCAACATGGCACACACTTGCAAGTTTGTTCCATGATCCCACCATAGACTTTCCGCAAACAGCCATAGCACTTGACCTTTGTGATGAAGGAATACATGATCTTGACACTGCCATTTGCAGGCCAGAAAATGGTGTTGTCGCCATCTTCAACGAGTGCAGTATGGTAGAAGAGACCCTATATATAACAGGGAATTTGCATCAATACTGGGGGGCAAAACACTGTATAAAATAAATCATGCTTACATAGATGGTTAAATGACTTATACCTGTTCCAGATTCTAAAGATCACAAAAAATGAACATGCCAAAAATTAACGGGCTCAATAGTTCACCAATACTTCTTGGAATTTTTACAAACCCCCCGGTAAAAAATTCGCTCTATATACATCAACCAAAAAAGGATCTATCCAGAAAGTAAGAGTCTAATTACCCTTGAATCAAAGTAGTCTTACTATATCACTTTATAATTCTCTTCAGTTTAGAGGATCTTTTTCAACAAGAAAACGCTTGAACCGAGACAACAAAGCATTCCAAATCATGAGAAACCAGTTTCCTCAACGAGGTAATATTAAGCTTGGGTAGTATCCAACGGTCAAACACAAGGAAAAAACGATAGCAGAGTTTCTTAAATTACAATCAAGGTGCGATTTCAATTCCAACATACACCTAATAAAGGCTAAAACCCTTTTAACTAACACTCATAATACTAGCAATCTTATATATCTGAGGTTATTAAATCGAGATACTTTTCTGTATCGCGCATCATATAATATCGTGTATCATAATATGCATGACCATCGATAATAAGTAAAATTAAACCTCAAAAATTCAAATAGCTATATAATTCATGTCAAATAATAATATCCAAAAATAAACTTAAATAGAAAAAACAGAACAAAAATAAACTTAAACAGACATTATTATATAATATGATGCATTTTCAGGTGCTCCAAATTTTGCCGTTGATGATAATTGATCATAATTATAAAATTTTCGTAATACATAATTAAAATTAACTGCTAAAATTACTAGCTAACTATGTAGCATCAAGCATCTGTAACGTTTCCTATAAAATAAACTAAAAGGTGACGCATAATAGAAAAGTAAAAAATGCAAATTATAAAAGAATAAAATATTATCAGGTGGGGCTGGGGGGCATAAAAGTAAAACAACATCAAACATTTTTTGGTGACTAAAACAACATCAAACATAAACAAATAAAATAGCATAAGTCTTAATAATATCTAAATACCCCCCAAAAAAAACCTAAATTAATATAAAACAAGATTTAAGCAAAACCCTAAATTGGCAAAGCATCAGCCCCAAATCTCAACAAATCCGAAATTCCTAGATCAGAATTTTAAACAAAAATTTTACACAAAAGCAAATTTCAAACAATCATAAATCAGCCACAAAAAAAAAAAAAGTAACAAATTACAAATCTCAATAAACCCCTAAATTCCTAAATCAGCAACAATCAGAAATTTTCATCAATTCCATAATTCTTTTAAACAAATAAATAATAAAAGTCAGGTTAGAAAATGAAAAGAATAAAGCTTAGAAGATACAAATGGCAGATCGGAGACGCTGGGGGAACCGCCGCTGCTGGAAGGCGAGGACGGAGAACAGAGAGCTACGAAAGTGAGAGAGAGAGAGAGAGAGAGAGAGAGATGGAGACCTGAGAGCGTGACTGCGAGAGAGAGCCAGAGGGTAAGAGGAGGAGGCGTGAGCTTTGAATACGAGAGTGAGAGAGAGAGAGAGAGAGAGGAACGTCGCCGTGAACTGAACGACGACGAACTGGACCAGCGTGCTGTGCAAGAGAGAGAGAGAGATAGAGCGAGAGTTATGCAGGGATTGTGACTTGTAAGCCTTTAAAACCCTAATTTTGAGTATTTAAATCTTGTAATGAAATACAACGCAGGTGGGTGGTGGCTGGAAGAGAGAGAGAAAGAGAAGATGGATTGTTAGCATTACCTGTTTGGAAGTAGAAATGGCAATGTGGGATAAAGATGAAGAAAACTCTGAACTGTGAAGTGTGAAGAAGCAAGAATGTTGTCAGCAATGTGGGTGCCGGTTAAGTAAGAAGCAAAGGGGTGGTTGTGGTCGATGAGACCGAAGCTCCTAAGGCGGATGTTACTAAGAACTAACAAGTTTGTTCAATCACTGCCAACTCTTTTTGAGTTTTTTCTTTTGGAGTTGAAATATCCATTATACCCTTGTACACTTTTTATTGCTTTGAAAACCTAATTTATCCCGCAGAAGCAGAACCCCGGCTATTCTCCGCCTCCGAATTTGTCCCCATTCCAGCCTGTGGTGCTGCTACAGTCATTGATAAAAACTTGAAATCAATTCACTAATTATCTAACATATGACGGATTAAGTAGCCTGAAAAATTCATGTGTATGTGGTCGATGCTTGGTCTCTCAAAAGAGGAGTTGGCAGGAATTCATGAATCAGTGAATCACCTTTCAAACCTTAAACGTGGTCTATTGTTCTTGCTCCTAATACCGTTTAAATTTGGTTCTCTTTACTTCACTTATGCATGAAATGTATGTTAAGAATTTGGATTTTCATTTTGCAAAACACATTACCATTACGGGTCTTGCTCTGGTGGTGAGGGATATATTCTTCATCAGGTGATGAATTATGTGGCGGGACCCCTTGGTTGACGCGTGGACCTCATCTCTGGTAAAGCAGAGAAAGTATCTCTGCATGGCAATGTCTTCGGTCATGTGCTTGTGGTATTGTGGTCTCTCTCTTGTACAGTACAGGATTAGATGAAGACATGAAGTTAACAAACTTCCTTTTTTTTCCTTTGGACTGAGAAGTTAGTAAATTTCTTTTATTTTTTTGGGTATGATGATGATTAATTTACTGGCCCTTTTTGGTAGCCAGTTCAATTTTTTGTTGCAATTGAAGTTCCCAAAAACACAAATAGCCAAGCTTCTATATTACAAGAAAGAAAAAATACGTCATGCTTGTGCTTTGCGACGAAGCAACCTTTCGGTCCCATGATTGTATTAAATTTGGGCCAGCATTTTAATGAAACAATTTTGTAGTGATACTTTTTTCGCCAAACAATTTTATAGGCCCCATTGTTTAAAAAAAAAACGGAAAAGCTAGCTGCTAAGTTCTAAACACAACATGCGCTTGTGCTTTGCGACGAAGCAACCCTATTTATAGTAAACTAGAGTGTTCCCGCATGTTGGGCGGAGTTTTAAATCAATATACATATCTACTTTAAATTTTTTATATTTATCTTTTACAAAATCTAAATTGAAAAAATGTTACTTTTTTTCTATAATTTTTTTTAAGTTGTTAAATCATTTTGCAATCACTATATCATAATGTCTTTGGATCAACTCATTAAATTAGACAATTGCCAATTAACTAACTTATACTTTGATTAAAAAAAAACTTAGTCATGCACTTATTAGATTAAAAATTCAAAAAAATTTTAATTAATAGCAAAATTTTCTTATAATTTTTTTTTCATTTCAATTTTAACGATAAAATTCTCTCCTAAATTTTTATCTTTTATTTTGTAAACGTAATATTTCAAATTTGATATTTGAAATCCGAAAATTTTTTATGGTAAAATTTGTTATATTCTTTGTTGTAAATTTAATAGTTGAAAATTTTAAAATTTGTTATATTCTTTGTAAAATTTTTTATATTCTTTGTTGTAAATTTAATAGTTGAAAATTTTAATTTAAAATTAATAAATCTTATTTTTATCCCAAAATATCATTTTATTTTTTTATATATTTAATTATTCAAAATTTATAGTTTTTGTATGTGATGTGGGAGGAAAAGAAGGTGAAAAGAATATTGTATAAATTATTTTTAATTAATCTTTCAAATCCTGCGCGCCAGATTGAATTGCAACACGATACACGGTCTTCCATTTAATGATGCATTCATGAAATGCGCTGAGATGATGACAAGTGTTAATTAATTGGATAATGAAAGATTTGTGCCAAGCTTTTGAGGGCTTGACACTTGTGATGTAGAGACACTATTACCATTGGATCTTTAGATATTATAGATTCAGATTGCAGTTGCACTTCAATAGGCAATTCGGGAAGAGCTAGCTGCTATGTTCTGTTAAAGGATGACAGAGGGACATGGTTAGCGGGATTCAAAGTTAACATGGGCAATTTTACTGCTTATAAAGCTGAATTGTGGGAGTTCTCCATGGCTTAAAGCTATTTTAGGATTTGGGATTCAGGAAAGTGATTATGGAGATGGACTCGAAGACGATTTTTTCTCTTCTTTTCAAGGAAGACAAATGTAATTCACATCACAATCCTTTGATCACATCAGTTGAAATAACAAGATTGGACACTAAACCTGACCCACACTTATGGGGTAGGAAATAGAGCAGTTAATTGTTTAGCTCGAGACAGCATTGAAGAAATTCTGAGATTCCACTTTGTGGACGTTTCTTATGTTGATTTGAAGAATATTTTGTATGATGATGCTAGAGAGATTGCCTTACCCTAAAATACTATTCTGATGTAATTTTGGACTTCAGCCCCTTTTTTACACACAAAAACAAATCCTATTTCTTATACGATCCCCGCCGAGGCTTTGTCACAATGGCCAAAAATGTGTGTCTCAATGGAAGTTACATGAGTTCGAATCCTAACTGCAGTTAGGTAGTGTAGTGTGTGTGAGAGGGGTGTGTGTTGTAAGGCAAAAAAAACAAATATAATCCTAAAAAATTTCTATTTCTTATATTTTGAAATAATTTTGTTAATTGATTTTTTTTTACTTATTGTTCCTTCTATTTTTTTTTACTTTTCCCCGTTAATGCTTACTTATGTCATTATATAAAAATATTCTTAAAATACTGTCAACTGTTATAAGATAATATTATATATATATATATTGGATGTCATCCTTGAAAAATGAAGTAGCATGAAGCACCATAATGGACAATGATAAACTCCACTAATGATGTCAAGCTGCAGCCCATTTACCTTTCTTATTGGATTTGCTATTATTTAATATATTACTAGCCTAGCTTCCTCTATATATATTGAAGTTAATAGGCTTGAAATGTACGGACTTCATCTCCAAAATCTGACCAAAATAGTTAAAGCAAAGAGCATATATATGTTCCTAGTATTGTAATATTGTATTCCAGTGAGGTATAAGTTCTTATTCCTGTTATTATCATATATATTTCACAACACGTTATCAGCACGAGGCTCTGCTCAATCCGCTTTGAAGCACGAAACTCTAATCAAGTTGCTTTGAAGGTATAAGGTACTAATCTTTCACCATGTCTAATCTTTCTCGTTTAGAATTTGTATCCCTAAACATATCTGGTAATAATTTTCTATCATGGATACTGGATGCTGAAATGCATCTTAACTCAATGGATTTTGGAGATACCATTAAGGCTGGTAATAAAGCATCCTGAAGGATCGCGCTAAAGCCATGATCATCCTTCGCCGTCATCTTGACGAAGGATTGAAAAATGAATACCTTACAATAAAAGATCCTGCAGATCTATGAAAAAATCTTGATGAAAGATATAATCACCAAAAGACGGTGATACTTCCTCGGGCTCGTTATGAGTGAACGCATCTGCGTCTACAAGATTTTAAATCTATCAATGATTATAATTCTGCTATGTTTTGAATTACCTTACGACTGAAATTATGTGGGGAAGATATTACTGATAAAAATATGCTAGAAAAAACTTTCACAACCTTCCAAGCCTCGAATGTGCTCCTGCAGCAGCAATATCGAGAAAGAAGTTTTACCAAATATCATGAATTAATTTCTTGCCTTCTTGTTGCGGAACAAAACAATGAATTACACATGAAAAACCATGAAGTACGCCCAGCAGGCGCTGCCCCATTTCCTGAAGTAAATATGGCAAACCGTAACCCTAGAAGTGGTAAAGGGCAAGATTTTGGTAAAAGAAAATTTTATGGAAGGAAACAGAATTATTTTCATAAAAGAAGTCCTCACCTGAAGTGGGAAAGAAATAACTATCATAATAAGAAAACAGAGAACAAATGTTTCCGTTGTGGTTGTAATGGATACTGGTCACGTACCTGTCGTACGCCAAAGCACTTGGTTGATCTCTACCAAGCATCCTTGAAAAAAGATAATAAAGGAAAGGAAATAAATTTTGCTTCAAAGGATGATGCTGAAAATTAAGCCACACACTATGATGTCTCTGATTTCTTCGAGGATCAAGAAGGAAATATTGGTCACCTGATCAATGATGGAAAAGTTTGATGTATATATTTATTGTTTTCATATGTTTAAGTTTTACTATCAAATAAACATAATAGCTGAATTTTAATTTCCTGTATTTTGAATCCATGTGTGATGCTTTTAAATTCAATAAAATATTTATTTATTATATACGTGAAATTATTGGACTGTGAGAATATATGACAGTAGTTATACTTAAAGGAAAGATAAGGTTTTTGAAAAATTTAGGGGGTTAAAATATAATTATATAAAGTTTTTGGGCTACAAATACAATTTAGGTAAAATACCATGCTCAATATTTATTTTATAAAGTTAAGGTTGAAAGTGTAATTTAGTAAATGTGTGGA
>JASCZI010121501.1:478-17269 GCA_036250425.1 Stylosanthes scabra | reverse complement strand
ATTCTAATGTGGTTCTCAAACCATTTTAGAGGATTAGGGTTTGAGGGAATTGGGGAATTGGGGGACGGCATCGTTTTGGGGGCATTCGTTATAAAATTAGTAACGACGGAGCACGGCGTCGTTTTGAGGCTTCGGAGTATTTGTCATGCACACATGGCACAGTAATGGACACGTATCCTCCGTTCATGGCCACATCAGCACTCCCCGTAATGCCTTGGACTGGCAGAGTCACATAGGGGCGCGAATGTCCCCGTTTAGAAACGGTCGGTGGTGTCCTTGTATTTCCCAAACATGGAGGTTAATTTTGTCTCGATTTTTAAAGTTCGAGGGTAAATATGTCCTTTTCCCTTATTTTTTATTCCTAATCGTTTATTTATTAATAACTCCTAATCATTCATTGCCTTATTATTTATTTTCTATTTATAAAAATTTAAATATATTGCAATAATAACTTATAGAATAAAATCTCAAATAAAGTAATAATAACTGATTAGAATAAATGATTAAAGATAATTTCATTGTTTATGTTTAGGAAATTGTTCTCTATATTTCACATAAATATTACCCATTTTTTTTAAAAAATAACTTATTATTGATTTGTTTCTATTTATAAAAATTTAAATCTATTGCGATAATAACTCATAGAATAAAATTTCAAATAAAGCAATAATAACTTAATAGAATAAATGGTTAAAGATAATTTCATTTTTTTAATTTAGGAAATTGTTCTCTGTTGATCACTTCAAAGATAACCCATTTAAAAAAAATTAATCTTTTTGTTTTTATCAATTGAAAACATAATTCTATTTAAAATTCAAAATTATATGCAACAGTATAATATTTTAAACGTACATAATAATAATAGTAAGTATTTTGATATGACAAAAAACCATTCCTTAAAAGTTTTTCAGCATTGTGTAATATATTATAATGCACGAGTTTTGATTACATTGTAATTTTATATTTTTCATTGTTCTTATAAAACATTTAAGCATAATTTAAGTTCTATTAATTTTTTTATGCACAATGGCTACTTCGTACGATCCTATCAAAAGTATCGTCTATAGTGGATTGGATAATGACAAGATGTGGAGAATAAAAGCAAGAGTTTTAAGACTTTGGAAAGTACCATCAAAGTTTGACAAGAGTAAGACTACTTATGTCAAGATGGTTTTAATGGATGACAATGTTAGTTTCAATTTAAAATATGTAAATTTCATCATTTATTTTATTAACGTTGTTGGCATTACAATTTGGATTATTATTTTCCATTCTAATTTGGAATATTTACAGTTGTATAATTTTGTTCTACAATCAATAAAATGTATACTAATGGACCTGATCAATATATTAAGCGTTTTCAGTTTTGATTTTGATGGTGAAAAGTAGTTAAAACAAGTTTAAAAAAATTATGAATTGTTACAGATGAGTACAATCTTATACACAAAAAATTATGAAAAAAAATTCACGGAATCGTGTCTGTCAATGAGTATAATTTTATTTAGGTTAAAAGAGTTATAGAATTTAAATTTGGCTTATAATTTAAACGTAATTTTATTTAGCTTATAATTTTATTTAGTATAATTTTATTTAGAATCGTGTATTGAACATACATTTTTGTTGCAATTATTTAATAATGTCAAATATTAATTGATTTTCCAGCGTGATAAGATTCACAGTTCAATGAAAATGCCTTGGTAAAGATGTTTGAGTACGAAATCATGGAAGGGATGGTATATGTATTTTCAAATTTTGATATTGAGGAATCAAATGGCATATATCTTCTAACTACACACCCGTGCAAAATATCTTATAAGAAGGAGTCACAAATAATGAGAATGACCAATAAACCTACCATTCCTAGCAATCATTTTAATTTTATATCTCAGGCTCATATATTAAAATAGACGAATGAACAATCTCACCTATTTGATAAGAAGTAAATTTATAAATTGTATACAATTTTTTTTTATAGGTCATGCATGCTATTTTTTAATTAATATGCCATTGATTATTTTTTAAATTATTTAATCAATTACATGTTATTAGACTTTTGAAAGGAGAGCTTATATCATGGTTAAAAGCGAGAATAAGTGATCATGATGTTATGATTGATCTATATGATTTACAGTATGTACACTTATTAAAATTTAAAAAAAATTGTTAATTTTTTTAAAAATACCTTACTTATATGCAGCAATTTTTTGTAATCCAAATGCTTATTTCTCTTATTTCTTACTTACATTTAGGATTGAGGAAAATGTGAGATGCACACTATGAGATCAATTTGCAATTCAGTTTCTTGATCTACTGCATGACTATCAGACTACTGAATATGTTACTATCCTTCAATTTGTCAAATTCAATAGAGACATTATTAGGTATAATATATTAATATTAAATTTAATAGATTTTAAAATTTGAATTAGTTATTTGTATTGTTGCCCTTTTACAATTTATTTAATGTTATTTATTTAGATTATTTTTAATTATATTATAATGCTATTTAGTATCTTAATGTGAATGACATCTTTATATATAAAAACTAGCACATAAATGTTCCTAGAAAATAATTTTAATTTCATCATTAATTTATTCTTATGTTTTTTTCATATAATAATATCACATTTTGCAACTTTTCTGTCTGTGTATTGTAATATTTTAATTGTTTGGTTTAACAACTATTTCTTTTACGTGTCATAATTATTATTGGCATTGTTATTATTAGCGTATAATAAAAATATTAAATAAAAAAATTTGCTTGGTTTTTAAAAATATAATATTGGTGTGTGTTCTTTTTCGAGGAAAAATGAAAATCTCAAATACAATGTACAACTTTGTGTTGATGATCAATACTGATTTGAAAGAGTATTTTTTAGATTAAGCACTTTAATTATATTTTCGTACAAATTCCTTATTTGTTAGTTAAGTTTTCAGCTAATGGTGTTGTTCTTTTATAAAAGCATTATAGATTTGATGATGTCAAAGGAACAAATAAAAAATATCGCACTTGCAAAAATTAAGAAGTTAAACTTGGTTTCTAGCATGAAAAACAGAATTATTATGAAAGAGTTAAACTTTAATGTTAATGCTCTTGCAAATGACTTGATCGGATACTTGCACAAATTGAATGATGAGAAGAGATTTGCATATGATCAAATAATGGTTGTTGTTAATGGTAACTTGGGAGGTCTTTTCTTCTTATAAGGTCAAGGTGGTTGCGGAAAAACATTCTTATGGTCAACTATATCATGCTCAATCAAGTCTAAAAGAGGCATAGTTTTAAATATTGTTTTGAGTGGAATTACGTCTCTCTTGTTGCCTAATGGAAGAACAACACATTCGAGCTTCGAAATTCTTTTTAATATAAATGAAGATTCTTTGTGTAACATTATACAGGGAACTCCTCTTGCAAGGTTGATATCCAAATAAAGCCAAACTCATTATATGGGATAAAGCTCCGATGATAAGTAAGTATTTCTATGAAGCTTTAGACAAATGCCTGAGAAACATATTATATTGAGGTACTTAGATTCATACAGTGTAAATCTATTATTACGAGGCATCGTTCTAAGAGAGGATTTTAGGCAAATCTTACCCGTAATACCAAAGGGTTCGAGGCGGGATATAGTTCAATTTTCTATTAATTCATCATATTTATGGCATAACTGTAAGGTTTTAAAACTTACAAAAAAATATGAAATTTTTACTTGGTAGAAACAACAACATAGAAGAACTCCAAAATTTTGCTAGGTGGTTACTAAAAATTAGTAATAATTTAGTTGGTGATATAATGAATGGTGAATCCATTGTTCAAATACCACCTGATATTTTGATAGAGAACTCTGAAACAGCCTTGGATAACCTCATTAATTTTGTTATATGTTAAGTTATTCGTTGAAAATTATTTCAAGGAAAGAGCAATTCTTGCACCAACTCTGGAATGTGTCACTGATGTCAATAATAAGATCATAGCAAAGTTATCTGGAGAAGAAATAGTTTACCTGGAACAAGATTGCAAATAAGAAGGTAATGGAACAAGATTGCAAATAAGAAGAATGAGAAATCATGTGATAGAATGCAAGACTTTAACATGTAACAGAGCCGGATGTGTTGTTCTTATCCCGAGACTTAATTTAATTCCAAATAATCATACATTGTCAGTCAAGTTTTTGAGAATACAATTTCCAATTGTTATGTCATTTGCAATAACAATAAACGAGTCTCAGAGATAAACTCTGTCAAGAGTCAGAATATACCTACCAAGACCAGTTTTCACACATGGTCAACTGTGTGTTGCTTTATCAAGAGTAGAGAGTAAAGATAGTTTTCGATTACTAATGCAAAATCATGAACATTTGAAAGATAACTGCACGATAAACGTAGTATACAGCGAGATTTTTGAGAACTTATATTGAAAATATAATTTCTTAAAATATCTTATTAAACTATTTTATATTTTAAAAAAATTACAAATCATACGTTTCACTGTATTATTATAGTCTTTTATCATGTTATTGTGGAATTTTATTAGTCACTTAATTTTAGATATTAATTTTTTTTTATCAGGTATATGTTTATGGGGCATGCTAGGTTGATTTTTTGTGATTATCATTGATTTACTCTTTTTTTTGAGATTAGATTTTATAACCAAATTATTATTGAACTGATATTTCTTTTATATCTTTATATTATTATTTGATGACAATGCATTAAACTATTATCTCGACGTATTACAGTTTTATATGAAATTTAATTAGAGTTGTTTGTTTTGAATTGATCAAACGTCTTTAAATTATTCCTTTTTTAATTTAGAACATGTAAATATTTATTTGTTGCAGAGTAACTTAATGATTTGATTTACATTATGAATATATGTGCTCGGACAATGAAACACATAAATTAGCATAAAAAATCCTAAATTTTTATTAATCTTTTTAGGTATTAGCACGCAAAATATCTAAATTAACTATTAATTTTTTTTATAAAATTTATATTGTTATCATTAATATTAATATTAATTAAGCTAAATAAAATTATACTTTTAAGCATATTTCGTGCATGGTGCGAATTATTAAACTTGTAATCCCTTAATGAGAGTAATTTCCTAATATAAATCACAAATAGGAATCAAAATATTGTTTAACCATGTATATATTACTCAACGGATTTAGCTAACGTATGCCTTGAGGGCGTATGATAAATTTAATATTAATAGAAAGTTTTAAATGTTTATATTTAATAAATAAAAAATAAACACATTGAAAACTTAAAATTTTTATATTTTCAAAATTTTTTTATTCATTTGTAATCTTATCGGAATATGTTAGCTAAATACTTACTCAAATATCAGCATATAAAAAGGTTAAAAATGAATTCATTCGACACAAATGTAAATGGTATATATGTTTTATTATAAATATGAAATAAATCTATGTGTATTATTATTTATTATACACCTATAATACGGAAAATTGTAAATATCAGCACCAAAAAATAAAATTTATGTGTTGATATTTATATTTTTCCGTGTTGTAAATGGAGGTATACTATAGTACATGTAGCATTATCGTATTAAATATGTAAAGGGTGAAAACTTATATTTATATTCTACTCTAATTTTTATAAAATGTAAGAGCTCAAATTTATATTAGAATAAATAGACAAAAGAGAAAAATTTTATAGTGAATAAAAATATACATAAAAAATTCAAAAGGAAAAAATATATCTAAAAAGTATATAATAAAAGTATACATATCTGTGTAATTTTATCTGTAGGAGTAAAGAATTAAGATTGTTAAAATGATAAAGTTGTAAAATATTACTTTAATCACCATTAATTTTATAATATTTATTATTTGTGAGTTCTAACCATTTTCATTCAAAAGTGACTAACAATTTTAGGTAAGCTTGATCTAGAGTAAATGGATACAGAGTATAGACTATAGAGTATCCGAAGAGTTGATTTAATTATAAACTAATCCCGTTTAAAAACTGAGCTCAAATTTGTGGTTTCACACGGCAGATTCAGTTCGGAGACACAAGAGAAATCGTCGCTAAAAAGGGGGAACCGAACCTCTCAGCTGTTTAATCACCAACTTCAGGACTCCGGTTAGTTTCATTAACAGTTCTCCCTTCTTTCCTCATTTGATTTTCTTGATGCAATTAACCTTTTTTGTTTTCTCAAAAAAAAAAAAAAAAAGCTTTTATTAAAAATGTATTTTAATTTTACAACGTACCTTTCATTTTCGTTTCGTTTCGGTTCGATTCGGTTCTTCTGCGATGTTTGAATTCTGTATTTCATTGCTATTGAATCGTGAACTAGTTGTGAATGCCTTTACATATGATTGAATCCGTTGCGATTTATTAATAGATGAAAAGCAAGATCGAATTTTAGTGAAGCGGTAGTTTTGAAGAAATGTGGTATAGGAATCTAAGGAAAGTTTTGTGCAGCGTTTTACAAGAGTAATGTTTTTTTTTTTTTATTTTTTTTTTATTTTAATTATTATTTTGAAGAAAATGAAATGAAATGTTGTGGTATTTATTTCTTTAATGTCTGAGTTTATCTTCAGTAAAATCTTGGTGAGTTCTTCTTCATATAAATGCTGTTATTAATGAATTATGAATATGTTGGTTTGTTTAAGAGGCAAACTTTTGACAATGTATTTGAATATGAAATTTGTAATGGGGAGATGCGTGTGCTTCTTGTTCTCGTTTTGTATCTGCTGTTAAGTCATTGGTACCTCTGTTGGGCTAAAGAAAGAGTTCAGTTGTGAAATTAGTGAACCTTGATTGGTTACCTCGATTGATTCATTTATACTGCCTGAGCTATATTTATTCCCTGATTGATAATTTCCGAGGCTAATATACCTCCATCGAGTTATGTTATGTTGTTGTGTTATTTATTTGAGTTCATATAGGAGTTTCAGGTAGTCAAGCATATTATATGATTTCTAAATGGTAAGGGGATTGAGCTTTTCATAGAATATAGACTATAGTTGTTCAGGAGCTATTTATAGTTGTGACCCATGAACCATCAATTTGACGTGCTGTTTTGAGCACACTCCATAATCAAAATTCACAACTTGAATGGCGAATAGATCTACCACCTCTACTTTTGATAGTATGCAGTGACAACAAAATCTCATTTTATATACTGAATAGACTTCTTCACTTGTGACAATGATATTTTCCCCCTGGTTATAATAACTTAAGTAGAAAGGGGGGAATAGGATTCCTCCTTAACAGAAAGAATGCTTAATGTCTTTGATGAATACTCTTTTGAATTGTTGGTTTCAATCAAAGTTGCTTAATCACTTCCTTTTCCTAATGTTTCAATGCATTGTAGTGTAGTTAGCGGTATAAAAGGGTACGCTCGAATAATAAGGTTGATCTGTCCTCAAGCTGACATGGGAAAGGAAAGCAGCACTAACATGGAACAGTGGCTGAATAAGATGGTTTCAGAACCATACTACCTGTTTCATTTCTTATCTTTCTTCTCCTATTTGGTTGTTCGTAGCTCTGCTGTTCAAGTCTTAGCACCTCAGCTCACCCTAAATCTTCTTCGTCGTGTATATCTCTCTCTCTCTCATTCATTTGCTTCTTTTCAAATTGATTAATTCTTGCGTCTCTCACATGTACTTGCAGGAAATACTAACGGTGTTAGTGTTTGCCGTGCTGGTTGCCTTGAAGGTACCTGCTACTGAAATCAGATTAAATTTGTTATCTATTTTCAAAATTATTGCATCCAAAGTAGATTGTTAATTTGTCTTTGATGAGTACTCTTTTTCAATATCAAGATCCACCTAAAAGTTTACAAATTGGAGTAAACAAATTACCTTCATGTTAATTCTTCTTCATAGAAAAACGTCAGATTGTGAATTGCAGGATTTAAACATCAACTGTCTTGTGCAGTTACACCCAATAGTTTGAAAAGGTGCAAATGACTCCAGAAACATCTAATTCATGTGCAAACTGCAAACAATGAAAAGCCTCATCAAACAACTATGTGATTTGTTGGTATTAAGATTACCAGCTGTTTAAACCTTGAAAATGCCATAAGTAAAAAAATCCCTGTTTTTATTGGAAAGTAAAAAATTAATGCTGCTATGCACCAGATTACCATCGCACTTTCTATTATCTTTTTAAGTAAATCTCTGAACTGGCTTTGTTTGAGGGGAAATTTAATTTGTTGATTTGAGTGGATATGATACATCTATTGGTGTGATGCTTGACATGTGTATATTCAGTTATATCTCTTTATCCCATTGCAGGCAGTGAAAGAAGAAACATGGGAAGCATTTATAGCTGATCTTCTTTTTCTTGCCAAGGTGATGAGGATTGCTGCGTTTGCAAAAGCCTTTTACCTTTCTTATTTGATCCAATCATATATTCACTTCCCATTTATTTTATTATATTTTATTTTTCGGGATGGGGAATCTATTTGACTTCTAGATTGACCATGTTATAATATTTGTCAGCAATTTAGGTGCTTATTGTACTATGGAGCATGCATAACAGTACCTGTGGCTTCATCTGTTTCTACTTCTCAGCTTCTGTCATTTTAATATTTCCAGATTTGCCTTTTTGCCATTGCCTTTACACTGGATCGCGGCATAGCTCTCTGGTATATTCTTGTATTTTTAGGTGGGTAGTTTCGTCTTACACTGAGCTTTTTAAGTATATATTTCTGGCCTTGTAATTGAAATTTTGTTCACATATGTTCTTTCTGCAATACAAGTAAGCATGAAGTCTGGAAGCTACTTATTTTCGTTTTTGTTTTTGTAGAATGCGACATGTTTATATACTTCCCGTTAAAATATATTAACCAATAGTACATTTTTTTTGGCTGTTTAAAAATTGATTATAATAAGTCCAAGTAGTTCATTGGATGGTTATCTAAAGTTAATTATCGATTTTTTTATTCACACTAACTACCATGTTGTATTGCAGTGATACATATACTAACACAGGAACCTCCATCTGAAGGACTAGGTACTGCTGTTAAATGGGCTTGGAAAGTATTGCAGTATATACAATAAATTATTCTCGTTTAATTTAAGTGACTAATGGAATTATGTTTCTCTATAATTGATTCATCCAGGTGCTTGTACCAAGCTAACACCATTGCAGTTAGAAGGCCTGTTGACAGAGGGAAACACATCAAGATTATGGCTAGTAAGCACCGTGAATTGAATGAAATTTCTTTATGAATCTCTTAAATTTCGAAGATCCGTGACAGGTTTGCTATATGCACATTGATGATAACTTCATGTATACAGATTAAGCTTGTTTATGAATGATAACCATATGTGCATCAAGCAAAAAAAATTCTATCTTAACATTTTACTTCCTTTCATGTGCTAACTTAGTTCTTGGTATAGATGACATTGATGGAAACCTTGAAGAAACTTAGGAAGCTTGTTAAGGAAAAAGAACTATGATTATATAATCTAATAACTTTCTGACAAATTTTCTCCTCTTTATCACATCATTATGGTGTTAATAAAATGAGGTGAGTGGAAGTAAAATATGTTTTGGTACTTGGTTATTTAATAGTTGTCTATGTTTAAATTATTAATGTGTGAAACTAACACCCACTGTTGTTGAAACTTGAAAGGATCAGAACTGTTAGGAATGTTTCCATGTGGTTCTTATTTTTGAATCTCTTTCGTTGTCCCAAAATTTATACATTTTCTTTACTTCCATGAACTGGCAGGTAGAATTTTGTGCTTCATATTCATCTTCTTGCATTCGCTCAAGTCGGCATTTTCCTGAGCTCTCAATTACGTATGGTTCTATTGCCTTTTGACCTAAACCAACACTGTTTAGACATACCTGATATGAGTTGTTTTTATGCCTTTTGATTTATAAGGCCTTTCCTATGTTTGTCTATGATGTAAAAATCTCTCCCTCTCTCTTTCTCTCTCTCTTTGGCAGATATTCAAACAAAAATTTATCATTTGGGATAGTTGATCTCGGACTCTTTCCAAGCGCTGCTGAAAAATTTGGAATATCTCTTGGTGGTAAATAATAGATAATATTGATACATGACATTTACTCTCTCTCTCTCTCTCTCTCTCTCTCTCTCTCTCTCTCTCTATCTCTCTATTTTAAACATCAAATTACTTTCTGTTTACAAATCTATAGGCACCTTTAGTTACTTTATCGGAAATATGCCATTTTATGTAGTCTTCTGATTGTTAGGATCCATGGGCCAGCTACCAACATATATCTTATTCGAGAATGCTGCTGAAGTTGCACGCTTTCCAGAGTTGGATTTTGAAACAACATTCTTTAACCCTACAATTACAAAGGTATATTTCTCACACACACATCAATACTCTCATACACAGGATTGTGTGAGACTTGAGTTGCTATTCTGAATATTCACTAGAGCATAATGCAATTTTAAGATAAAAGTCAGCTGATCCATCCATCCTCTTATAATGAAACTTTTGTCCTTAATTTCATTATGTCATCACTCATCACGTCATGAGTGAGTATTGGAATCCTTTGATTTTTGGGTAGAATGAGAGTCATTTTGTTACTTGGTAGTTGGTATTGCTTCCCATGCCTTTGTGATCGATGATAATCATACCATATGGGTTATGATATGCAGGGCTTTCTTTCTCGGCATTTCGAGCTTGATCGGCACCTTCTCGATTATGTTAATGGTAAATAGGCAACTGCACTAAGGCTGCGTTTGGAATGAAGGTAAGGTTGTGATAGAACGCGAGGACAGAGACACTAGTATCTTTCCTTTTGAGATGCACATTGAGACAGTGTATTCTAGTATCGCGATGTCTATCTTTGTCTCAGTCTCAATGCAACCGAAGGTATTACGATATTTATATATTTTGTCTCATGATACTAACCAAATACAACCTACAGTTACATGTAAATGCCATTTTTTTGGGGCTTTGTAATTTGACATTTTTACATGGGTTCAAATCTAAATATCCCAATCATTGGGATTTACTGATTTTAGAAGGTTTTGACTCTGAATTCTAGTTGATGTTGAGGCGTTAATTCAATATTTAAAATTGGTTTTTTGTAGAAATTAGAAATGGTGTGATTCATAAACAAGTCTTAGTTATTTATTGAATAAACAAAAGTGGAAGAAGATAACCACCTTATGAACATTGAAATATTGTTGAATTGTCAGATATCACTCAATTACTCAAGCATTTCAAACCCAGTGCCTTTGCTGCTGTGGTTGCACCTTCTATTCTTAAACAATTTGCCTTGGTTCCACTCATTACTACCCTGCCTCTGCTTGCTAATTGCTCTCTTTTCTGCTACATCTTGGAACGCAATACAATCTAATATGTGGAACGGGACATGGTATGCATTACTGTGATATGTAAATTATCTTTTGTGGAAAAATATATATTATTTTCGAATGCATGGTAAGACATATTTAATAAGGGTAAGGTATACTTTTTGTGAAGTTTGTTAAAAGTTTTTCTTAGTTTTAATTTGTTTCAATTTTATCCTTAAACTTTTCGATTGTTTCAAAACTACACTAACCATAATTTTTTTTGACAGTCAACATGGTCACATTGTTTTCCAATTTTACCCATCTCTATTTCAAACTAACCCTAATCTCATCTCTTTACCCAATCCTAATTTCCACCCCACCATCCATGACGCCATTTCCACTGCCTTCCCTCCCCTTTGCCTCAATCATTCCTTAACCTCTAGTCCACAAATCTTTTTGCATATTCTCCAACATTCTCCAACATATCCATATTAATTATATTTCTTCTTCCTCCTCCTTATTGCATATCCTCGCGTTAACCCTCCATCGCGGTTTGTCTCTGCCTCGCCACCCTCCTCCCTCCGCATCGCCTATATTTTGCACTTACCTTTCTCTGCCACCTCTTTTACTCATCTCTCTTTCCTTTCTTTCTTGCTTTTTGTTTTATTTTTTCAAATTAACAAAAATTAATTATTATTGTTTTATACAATGAGGTGGTGAGTGTTGAGCGAAAAGGGGTGGGGATAGGCAGTTAGGTAGGTTGAGGTTGGGTGGTTGTTGTTGGGGGTGGTTGTTTTGATGATTGAAGATGAAGGTGAAGGGTGAAGGGGTGGCACTGATTGGAAACGGCAAGAGTAGTAAAAGAGGGTTAGATTAGGGTTGAGATAAAAAAAAAAGGTTAAAATTGGAAAAGAAAATGTTGACCCAATGTTGACCCTAAAATAATTAATACTAACGATAAATTTGAAATCAATAAAAACTTGAATAACAAAATTGATACAAATTAAGTTTTAAGAGTATTTTTGAAATTTTTAACAAACATCAGGGACATAAATTATACTTTTTTAATAATAATCATCTTATGCAACATGGCCAAATATTGAAATGAGAAGAAAAACTTTTTATATTAATATACCTTTTTATACGTTAATTAAATTACAAGAAATTTGATTAATATACTTTAAATTTTAGATATCCAAATATATTTATTTCTAATTTTTAAATATATTTTTATACTATTTTTGCTCTCACTACTAAAATTTTTTGATTGATCCGTCTCTGATTAAATCATTAAATTGCGTGTCCAAAACTGGCGTTGGTATTTTTTCGACAAATATTATAGATGACCATATTACTGTATCAATTTACTGATGTACATGTCATACGAACACTTGTTTTGAATCTAATTAATTTCACAAATAATAAAAATAATAAAAATAAATTTCTTGTTAATTTTTTTTTATTTTTTATATTTTTTTTAAAAAACAATTAAATTTATTAAAAATATATATATAATTTCACAAATATTTCAATAAATTATAATATTTAACTAAATATTATCCAAAATATCTAATTAATCATGACTTTTTTTAATATAATTTAAAAAAATTTCAATAACTTATACTATTTTTTTTACTAATTAACTAATTATTTTCTTAATTCTTTAAAAAATAGCGAAAAAATGAGATCCGGAGCCCGCCCCGCCCCGCCGAAGCCCACCAAAACGGACCGGCCCGATGGATTTAGGCTTGTTTGACACCCCTACATACCGTCAATGAGAATTGAGAGGGGAGATTAGGAATTAGGAAGAAATCGACAACGTCGGTATTCTCTTCTTCCACAACGTATCGTGGCACTCGTACAAGCAGGTTTCTGAATTCGGAGATAGAATGTGGTTTGAAGAAGCAGCAGTGGGAGAAAAAAGCTTGGTTAGATTAAAAGGCTTGTATGTAGTTTTTTCTGTTTTGAAATCTACTCGTGTTCTTAGATGTTACAGTTTTTTATTTTGATTAATTGTGTATTACACTTGTAATGCTATAGGTTCTATTGTACAACTCGGTACACATAATTTATAATTCGGAATTCCGTATTAAAAATGTGTTCCATGTTAAAATTGGTGTATACGGAAATATATAATGGTACACGTAGATTAATTCATACTTATAATTAATTACATGGTGGTGTCATCCATCGATACACATTCGTAAAATTGAAATTGATGCTCAAGAAAAATAAATAGAGGGCTTATAAAGAAATACCCTATGAAATATTTTATAATTTTATAATTTGAGAATTAAATGTAAATGTAAAGACAGACATATAAGAAGAAAGTCTTAATGTAAATTTTGATTTCCAATTTCTCCCCCCATTTTCCCGCAACCCCTTGGATGCATGCGTTAGTCCAATGCTATATATTCAAGCTTTGATTGTTGTCATCTCCTTTTGATTATTGAACCCTGCACATAAGTAAGGCAAATTAAAATAATTTCAACAAAAAATAAATATACGCAAAATAATAATTAGGGTACGTTTGGGTTTTCCTTTTATGTTTTGCTTTTAGTATTTTCAATTTTTAAGATTTTGTAAAGAATCTTTTTAAATTTATTTTAATTATTTTTTTATACAAAAATTCGAAAGAAAACATATTATAAATGAAAAAACAAATTAAATACAACCTTATATCAAGAGTTCTTAGAATTAGAGCAAGAACCAAGATTCGGATTGGTTAATCCAGAATCGACCACTAGGCAGATTCGGTTTAAGATAAAAATCGTTTAATAATGAATCGATTAATAAATCGAAAAAATCGGTTAATCGATTAAACCTTTTAACAGTTAATCAACCGGTTTAAACTAATAAAAATAAAACAAAAACACAAGTTTTAAAAAATTATATACTTAATACCATTATTTCTTTGTTGAACTTTTAAAATTTTGAATCTCTTTTTTTCGGTGTCTTATAATTTTGAATCTCTAATTTTAATGATTCGATGTTTCGCTAAATCTTGAATATATATATAGATATGGAGAGAGAGACTTACGTGCTACAATTTGTGTTTGGGTAAAAAGGAAAAGGAGATTGAATCTTGCAATATGTTGGAAGTAATTCAGCTCTTTTAGCAACAAAAACTGGGCTACTAGCTAAAGTCGACTGCAAACAGGTACAGAGATTTCTACGATCTTCGACACTGTCAGCTCTTTGAAATATCATTAGTGCCCCTGCACAACATGGAAATGGAGGTGGGTTTTCTGGGCCATAGCCTGCCAAATAAGGTAGACATGATGAAAACAAGGGTATAGCCTCTGGACATGTTATGCTGTTGATTTCTTCTACACCAAATGTTGTTACCACCACAAAAGCCATACCAACTAAAACAAGAATCTTTTTACACCTTATAATTGAGTGGTGGCTAATTTTTAGAATTAATTAAAATAAAGAAAATTTATGTACGAAAATAGACTTTATATATTAAAAACAAATAGAAAAATAGAAAAAACGAATTAGACGAGCCAACTCGTGCCTGCTCGACCCGAACCCGTCTAACTCGCGAGTTATGCGTTCCGAGCCAAATTGACTTGCTTTTAAATGAGTTGTGATTTTACTAACTCGACTCGCCCATATTTCCGAGTGATCCGAGTCGACCCGTGAGTCTCGACTCGTTTTGACGGCTTTAATAAACAATTGAGATTAAATTCATGCATTAAGAGAGTTTCACTTATTCTATCAAGGGACACAACTCTAAGCTGTCTTCGCTTAGAACTTAACTTCCAAGTGCTAACCCAACTTGACAAAGAGGAAACTCTCTAAACTCTCTTCACCTAGAACTTAGTTTATAAGTGTTGACCCAACTTGGGAAAGGAGACAAGTGCTAACCCAACTTGACAAAGGAGAAGACCTAAGGTTTAATCATCAAAACAGAGAACAACACTCAAGATTTGAGATAAGAGATGTTTTGTTGATCATCTTTTTCTTTCTTTTGATCTCAACCCTCTATCTTAACTTTGGCTCCAAGTTGGATTCTCATTCATTAGATTAGTGACGTTGATGTTAAGCCTTCTCCAACAAGTTGTTTGCAATCAAAAGATGAAGTTTCCCTCTCTTTATTTGCATAAATCGATTCTGCACAAGACTAAGGCAGGAAGCATGTTTTTGTTCACAAAGACATCAACTGAAAAGCTCTACTCTCATTCAAGCAATATGGTTCATAAACCCCATTTCGATGGTTTATTTCATATCATAAATTGACTAATTATCAACCTTTCACCACTTAAATACATGAGAAACAAGCATGATTGCATTTAATCATTCTTTAGGGTTGTAAATGTAATTATCTGCTATTTTAGCAAAATTCTACTGTGTTTTAAACTGTTTCCCGTTCCGCACGATGCCTTGATGTGTGCGTTCAAGTGTTTCAGGCTTTAATAGACAAAGTTCGGAGCGGAAGTAGCTAAAGAGAGCACGAGGAACAAGAAGATCGGAAAAAAAGGTTGAAGGCCAAATCCAGAGCCTATGCGTACACACCAAAGGAGCCTATGCGTACGCATTGCCATGCCATGGGCGTCACGTCCTAACTGGAACCGGACCATATGCGTACGCACCTAAACGGCCTATGCGTACGCATCAGTGGCCAGATTTGTGCCTATAAATAGAGGAAGCATTCACCATTTTTGGGGAGCCCTTTTCACCATTCCTTTAGTTTAGTTTAGGGTTCCATTAGTTTCATTGTCCATTTTTTTACTAGCCAAACATTTTATTGCTTTTTATTATCTGTTTTGCATACTGTTACTCTGCCGATTTTAATTTCGAATTATTCAATTTTACTACCGTTATTCTGTCCATTTGATTTTTGTTATTTTATCATTATGTCTTACTGTTTTGCTGCCCATTTAAATTCCGCAATTATGATTTCTGTACGTAGCGAGTAGTGACCATAGTGACTCGACTATGGGGTGAAATGTGCGAATGATCTTAACTGCTGATCCCTAAGGGCAATGGATGGAAGGAACGGAGTTAATTTTGATGCCGTTAACGCTACGCCCCTGCCAGCAGTGTTGGGACCTTAAATGAAACAGACTCAATTCGGTGCAAAGTGCACTACTGGTGAGTTCTTCCTGGTGACGCGGGATTTACTCGAGTTCTGTTGAGACCTAGGTCCCCTGCTGTTGTGTATGCCTAGGACATTCTGATAGGGGTTAACTCCGCCACCCTGTGGTGGTTAGTTTCCTTTAGGTGACAGTCCATTCAATCTGGGGTCGGCAATGCTCATAGGGAGGTACAATATTTCAACCCATAGCCGGATACTCTTTAATCCACTACTGTTTTAATCTGTTTTCTTGCACTCTGTTCTCAACAACAACTGCAACCAACCCCGATACTTTCTCAACCAAAGACAAACCTCTGTTTCTGCTTCCAAGGGAGAACGACCCGAGTCCAGTACTTGGTATTTTCAAATTTGGTTACATCTCTGTGACACTATTTAACTAAATTTGGTGCTGTCTGTAACACCTCGATTTTTTATGGTACATCAC
>JASCZI010121499.1:2900-13204 GCA_036250425.1 Stylosanthes scabra | reverse complement strand
ATCCCAATGATGTAATATGATGTATGTTATTTGCAATGGTTATAATCTTTATATATAGGACGTCATATTTAACTTATCGAATTCAATATTCTGTAAACGACGACAGCCTTGTATGTATTTATAATAGATATGTAGCAACCTAGCTATTAGTAACAGTCATGACATACTAAAAGTTGGTCGTTACACTACTTGACGTAAGCCCTAGGATAGAGTAGTTGACCCTTAGATGTCGACTGAGAACCCTAGGTTCTCACCCCCGTTTTCTTTCTTTTATCTCACATATAGGTGGAAGCAGAGTTGGGATTGATCAGAGTACGCAGTGGAAGGACTACGAGGATGAAAACCTTGGCCTTCGACGATGAGCTAGGAACCACTAAGTTGTGATGTGATCAACCACAGCAGATCTTTACCAAGGCGTCATATGTAGAGAAGGTTGTGGGTTCACTTAGAGATTCAGGAGCCTCTAAATATTGGATTAGCACCCTCTTCAATGATTAAGTCTCACACTCGAAGTGCACTTGAGAAAGTTCATCCAACTATTAGAATTTAGATGTGATACACGGATGAAAGAGGAGGAAAAGGAGGAGCAAAACAATGAAGTGAGATAGTTAAGTGTCAAGGATACTCTCTAAGGAAGATGAAAGAATGAGAAGAAGGATTGGAGTGCAATACAAGAGGAGAATCGGAAGAATGTTTTAGTATCCGGAGTTTAGCCACCCTTCCAACGGGTCTAATTCTTTAGAGTGCCTCGCAGTTGTTAGTACACAAAAAGCTTAGGTTGTTGTTATCTTTCTTCTGTTTTAGCCCCGCGTCCTAGCTTAGGAGACCTTTGTATGGTCAGGCCGGGATTTCATTTTCAAGTTCTCAGGTATTGATGGAATCTTTGGGTTGTAATAACGATATTAATTAACATATTTTTTAAATTTAACGATTTTATATCCTTGTCCTCGCTTCATTTATTAGTAAACGAATCATTTATAGTTATTAAGCTACGCATGTTTGACATTGACGCGTTATATCGACAGGCTTACATGTAATTAATTAGCTAAAGAAGTAGTAGTGTAAGTTAGGATAAATGCGGCATTCTGATCGTAAGCAGTATCGCGACACGCCAAAAATCGGGATGTTACACTTCCGAAGATGAAATTCCTAGAGCGGGCATGTGTTTTGATTCTTTGTAGAAGCTTATTATTTTTATAAGAATTATGCGAAGAAAGCTAGTTTTGTTCTTAAAATTAAGAACACTAATCATGTTAAGAATGATAAGAGAGAAAAGATAGTATTAATCAATTAATTCATTGTAACAAAGAAGGTAATTGCACATCACGTGCAAAGGCAACAAGAAGATCTAAGAATATCACGACTGCAACGTGCAATGCAAGGCTATATGTGAAGTTTAGGTAAATGGATTTAGTCAATATTTGATGCAAAGCACTCTTATCATTATTCTCCTAAGAAATTCAATCAATACCATGAGTACAAAGATTTAAGTATGCATGCGAAATGTGTTATTGAAGATAATGACAAGGCTGGCATACGACGAAACAAAAATTATCTCGCACTTTCTAATGTAGTTGAAGGTTGTTCAAATTTATCAAATTTAAATTTCTCAGAAAAGGATGTGAGAAATTACATAACTCTAAACTTCAGACTAGTGATGTGAATGTTGAAATTAAAGAAATGTTAAAGTACTTCATGCGGATGAAAGAGATCAACTCGAATTTCTTTTACGAAATAGATGTTGATGAAAACTAGAGGTTGAAAAGCGCATTTTGGACTGGTGCAACATCTATAGCATCCTATGAACTTCAGAAATGTTATATCTTTTGATACTACATACAAGAAAAATAAGTGAATATTTATTTAAGATTTAGTTTCTTTTAGTTTATCTATTGTGCTGGATGATCTATTTCTCATATTATGAATAATCACTTTTTCATATTATAATGATTTGTTGTCTGTATCCATACTAATCTTTTTTTATTTATTGGTGTAATTATTTTTGGGAATGGCTTATCATTTGCATCTTTCATTGGGAAGAATCATCATGAGAAATCTACTCCTCTTCCTCTTGGTTGTGATTTGCTAGGAAATGAAGAGATATTGAGCTTTGAGTGGTTGTTTACCAAAGGATAGGGTTAATTTATTGTTCTTAAAAAAAACTTTGACAAAATTTGAGTTCCCTCAAGTCATTGTTAATTTAATTATGACTTATGTTCGCTCTTCTTCTTTGTCCATTCTCTGGAATAGTAGTCAGCTTGTGAATTTTGCTTCAAAAAGGCCTTAGACAAGAAGACCCAATCTTAACTTGTCTCTTTGTTTTCTGTATGATTGTATGCAACGCCATGCTTGTCATATTTCTCACCTTATTGCAGATGATCTTTGGAGTACTGTTTCTGTGTCTAGAGGAGGTCCAAAAATTTCTCATTTGATGTTTGTCGACGATCTCTTGCTTTTTTGTAAAGCGAAGAAATCTTAGGTTCTTTTGGCGATGAATGTTCTCAACTCTTTTTGCAAAACTTTTTAAATGAAAATCAACCTAGAAAATCAAAAGCTCTTTATTCTAAAAACATCAACAGCCAAAGGAAAGCTTTCTTTACTGGGATCTCTCAAATCTGTTTTGCTCAAGATTTTGGAAAGTATCTTGGAGTTAATTTTAGTCATGTTCTTATCCCTAGATCGGAATTTTACAACATTCTTAAGAGGGTTAGAAGCCAGTTAGCTAATTGGAAAGGTAGGACGTTGAACAAAGTTGGGCGTCTTTGCCTAATTAATTCAGTGACTGATGAATCTAATGTTGATGGTTTATTTTGTACTTAATTTAGATGTTTCATCAATATAAACTCACATAAATAGCTAGTGAATGAGCATCTTTGTGAATTCATTCTTAATTGTGCTTGAAATGTAAAAATACATGTTTTTAAGCTATAAACTTTCAATTTGATTTCACTTTCATGTCATTCGATACATTTGATGTGTTTGTTTAAGTGTTTGAAGGCTTAGGAGGCAATGATGGCTTGGAGAGAGTGTGGAAAGCTTGCATTTTGGAAATTCATGAAGAAAATTGGGAAAAGTGAAGGAAACAACAAATTGCCTAGGAAACTCAAGAAAATCATGTCTGCAAGTTGCCCAGGCAACTCCCGCTGCACATGCCTCATTAAAAGTCACATAACACACTTAAAGAGAAGCCCATTTGGGTCAATTTCTACACCATTTTGGAACATTTGGAGGCCCAATTAAGAGGGGAACAAGGGGGAATCACTCATATGGTACTCAAGGGGATCAAACCAAGTTTTAATCTAGTTTTTAATTAAGCTTTTTATGTTCTTATTTTAAAGAGGGAAGCTCCAACTTCTCTCTAGGATTTTTAGTTCCAATTTCACTTTTCTCTTCAATTCTCACTTCAAATTACTCTTAGGATTCATACTTGGTCTTGTTTACTTGTTGATTTTCCTTTATAAATACTCTAGTTATTTCTATTGTTCTTGAACTAGTTATTGTTACTAGTGAATTTTACTTGATTAATGAATGTTTGAGGTATTTTCATGAATTGATTGTGTTTGTTATTATCATTCTTGCATTTACTATCAATCTATAGTAGTGGGTAGTTGTTGATTGCTGATTTTCTCTTGATTCATGATCTTTATTTTCTATGCACATCCAGTATTTGATAAAATGATTTGTTTAGATATAGAGTAGATTTTCATTCCTTGGTTATGGGTTGACTACATGGATGCATTTGAGTTGCCTTAGCCTTATTTGTATGAAAATTGAGAGTGGTTTGTGTTGACTTATATGCCATTAACGCTAGAAAATAAGACTAAGGTGACTCAAATGCATCCATGTAGTCAACCCATAACCAAGGAATCAAAATCTACTCCATATCTAAACAAATCATTTAACAAACGTTTGGTGTGCATAGAAAATAAACATCATGAATCAAGAGAAAATCAACAATCAACAACTACCCACTACTATAGATTGATAGTAAATGTAAGAATGATAATAACAAACACAATCAATTCATGAAAATACCTCAAACATTTATTAATCAAGTAAAATTCACAATTAACAATAACTAGTTCAAGAATAAGAACAATAGAAATAACTAGAGTATTATAAAGGGAAATCAACAAGTAAACAAGACCAAGTATGAATCCTAAGAGTAATTGGAAGTGAGAATTGAAGAAAAAAGTGAAATTGGAACTAAAAATCCTAGAGAGAAGTTGGAGCTTCACTCTCTAAAATAAGAACATAAAAAGCCTAATTAAAAACTAGATAAAAACTTGGTTTGATCTCCCTTGAGTCCCATATGAGTGATTCCCCCTTGTTTCCCTCTTAATTGGGCCTCCAAATGCTCCAAAATGGTGTAAAAATTGACCCAAATGGGCTTCTCTTTAAGTGTGTCACGTGACTTTTAATGAGGCATGTGAAGCGGGAGTTGCCTGGGCAACTTGCTGTTTTCTTCACTTTTCCCACTTTTCTTCATGAATTTCCAAAATGTAAGCTTTCCACACTCTTTCCAAGCCATCATTGCCTCCTAAGCCTTTAAACACTTAAACAAACACATCAAAGGCATAAATTGCATGAAATTGAAATCAAATTGAAAGTTTATAACTCAAAAACATTCATTTTTACATTTCAAGCACAATTAAGAATGAATTCACAAATATGCTCATTCACTAGCTATTCATGTAAGTTTATATTGATAAAACCTCTAATTTAGTTACAAAATAAACCATCAATATTGGGTTCATCAGTGACCTCTGCCATCCCTACTTATCATATGCAAGTAACTCTCTTCCCGCCTTGGGTATGTAAGCAAATCAATTCTATGAATCGTCAATTCCTTTGGAAAGGAACCATGGATGGTCGGTGTCTTGCTTTGACAAATTGAAAAAATGTGGTGGCTTCAAGAAGGCTGGTGGCTTAGGAATTCAAGATTTTTTTGTGCTAATGTGGCTTTTCTTTGCAAGATTATTTGGCAATTCTTAAATTCTTCGAATAAAATTTGGGTGTAGCTTCTGTCAGTGAAGTACTCGCCAAAAAGGAATAATTTAAATTTTTCTTTACTAGTGAATTATTCTCAGCTCGGAAAAGTATTGTCAAGGCCTCCAAACTTCTCTTCGATGGCTTCTCTTGGTGTATTGGGCTTTTAACCCAATCTTTTTGGTATGATAAATGAAAAGATGGTGATTGCATTGCTGAAAATCTTCCTTACATCCATATTTCTTATTCTTAAAAATGCATTCAAGATGTTTCGCATTATGGATCTTGGAATTTCCAAAATCTGTATACTCCAATCTCAAATGAGTTGGGGTTGAAAATTCAAGACATTAATCCGAATGAACAAGTTGAAGAATCAGCAGGTTGGATATGGCAAACCTCTTCTTCAAGTTTATATTTTGCTAGGCATGGATATCTCTGGCTTGGTAATCAAGTTTTTGGTTGGGATGATCATGCTAATTGGCTCTAGCTATAGCACTTATTGGTTCCAGAAAAAGACAAGTTTTTGCTTTGGATTTGTCTTAACAGTGCTTTTCCGACAGCCCAATTCAAATTTGAGAGAGGTTTATCTTCTTCTGACCTTTGTCATCGCTGCTCCTTGGAATCTGAAACTATCTTTCACTGGCTAAGAGATTGTCCTGAAGGCCAGGTTGTTTGGGCTTTAGTGAATCCTTCTTGTTCAGACTCGTCAAACATTCAGTAGTGGATGAAAAGAGGTAACCAATCATCTATATTTCTCTCCTTTGCCATTTTTTGGTGGATTTAATGTGACCGGTTACCTCTTTGACATTACGGATATTGTAACACCTGAAAAATTACTGAGCCAAAATAAGTAATTAACTATTTAATTAATTGAATTAAATAAAAGAATTAATAGGGCCAATTGGATAATTGGATTGCAGCTCTACGCTAACTAATGATTAAAACCGTAGAATTTGGAATTTTCGCTGAAATATTTGGGTTCAGTGAATTTTTCTGAATAAGAGTTAGTATACCGTAACCACAAGCTGAGACGAAGCTAAATCGCCGCTTTAAGCGACTGTACCAACTTGGTACCATTTGGAAAAATATAAACTGAAGATGAAGATATAGAAATACTCCTAAAACTGTTCATAGCCCAAACACGAACACTTATTATAAAGATTTTGGCCCGCAGTTTGGGCAATATGCGAAATCACCAAAATGCCCTTCATTAATGGGCATAAAGGGCTGATGCCCTTATTCACTTTCCATTCTTCTTCTTCAAGAGCTGAGAAAGAAGAAAAGGAAATCGTGGTGAACACTATTCACCACCAACTTCTAACCGCGATAACTTTCAATCCAGAGCTTTGATTGGCGCACCGTTTCCGGCTACGCGAAGCTTGTTCAACCCTCTTCCATTCTATACCTATTTCATGGTAAGGAATTTGAATTTCCTTCTTTATTTCTGATCCCTAAGTTATGTGAAATTTTGGGATTTATGGGTGTTTAAGATTTTGTGATTTTTGATGTGATAGGAGTACTCTAGCTTGGGTTTGGGCCAAGAATCACCACCCATACCTTTGATTCACGGTAAATGCAATCACTTCCCCCATTCATACTAATTTCCATGAATCCTAGAATTGAGAAGTTGGAAATTTTGTGTTATAGTGGTTGATAGAGCTCATTAGAGGTTGGAGAAACTTATAGAAGCTATGGGTACAAGGATGATGGACATGGATGCTCAATGGTGCAAAGGAACAAGTTATGAGCATAATGAGCTTGGAGTCAAGATATGGTTTTAGTTTTGTTAATATAACATGTAATCTTGTATGATATCCTAGGCTAGTTGAACCTAGGATAAGCCTCCCTAATTGGTAAGAAGAAATGGGGATAACCCTAGAAGTGATAATGTTTAAGAGGAGTGATAAATGATGATGAGATGAAATAGAAGGATAGCATTAAGATGAAAATGTTTAAGGGATTTGATGGATGAGGATGAAGTGGAAAGTTTGTGACTAGTGAGGAATGATAGATTAGGTTACCTATACATGAGATGGTTAACATTTGATGATTTGATTTCAAGGAGTAGCTAAAATTTTGACTTGATTGAAATATATGTATTTTGATGTGATTTGAAAGTTAGAAATGGTTCAAAAGGAATTTGGATTGGAAATTTGCATTTTTAAGTTTTGGTAGAAAACTGTTTTTAGGTGAACTTTGGTGACCCATAAATTGATTTCCATTTCGAATAATTTCATGAAACTTACATAAATTTAAAGCTTGTTTAAAACTCTTTGAAATGTTTTTAGAATGATTGGGATTGGCAAAGAGGATAAAAAGTTATAGTTGTTTAAAGTTGGGTAAAAATTTTGAAGTTCTGCAAAATATGTTTTTCTGCATATTGATGAATCGATTCATTGAACCCAAAATTTTGAAGAAATGAAGTTTTGAAGCTTAAAAAATCGATTCTCTTTCCTAATGAATCAATTCATGTTTTATCCGTAGCCAATCAAGAAAATTTTAAGCATGAAGAATCGATTCACTCCCAAATGAATCGATTCAATTTTGACTCATAGCAAAAATAGAATTTTTCAAAGTGTTGAGAATCGATTCAAGGGGCATAGGAATCGATTCATTTTTTATCCGTAGCTAACTTCAAGTTTTTCATGTGAATGGAATTGATTCACTGTTTGTCATGGCCCAAATCCATCATGACTGGCACTCAAGGGACACGTCCCTCAGCAAGCCAATTAACCAATTTTTTTTATAGAAAAACTGACAGAGTCTTCTCTAATTTTTGAACATTACCAAAATGAATACAAACTTCCTGTATCAATAATAATCATCATATAATACCAACCATAGCAACATATCTAGTATACATATATATCCCGAATCAAACATCTCAGAAAGTGTCTCATAAGCCATACATAACCAAAACATAATCAATATCCTAACAGTTTAAGTATCAAAATAACATAAACGACGTGAGGACCCTGCCTGTGACATATGGAGCATTTGACATAATCTAGATTGATACAAAGGTTCCATCATATACAAATATGACCCTTGGATAGAAGAATGGCTCACCAAAAGAACTAAAAGCTACTATGGGGCTGGTGGGATGGGACCTGGAGGAACACCTGTATCTAAAAACATGTGAAGATGATAGGGTGAGTTTTTCAACTCAGTGAGTAAACACTATATCTATAACCCACACGAGGCAATACCAAGCTTACTTTGAAAATTTCCTATCCTTTTTAAGATAGCGTGTTTATACAAAATAAATACATCAACATATAGATAAGTAGATAAATAATGAATTGAAACAGGATTCTCATTCCAGAAATCAAATCAAGTTCAATACCACACTTGAGCTGCTCCACCTCTAAGGGTATCCATTTCCTCTAGTGTGTTCGTACGGTATAACATATCCAACTTGTGGCCTACACGTTAGGCTAGCAACGCCCCTGCTAGCTGAGGTCTGAGCCAGATGTATCTAGGTTAACGTTATAACCGCTGTTAATATGAAAAATCAAACATGGAATTTAGTCACTCCACCATCCAATGTTACTATTTTTGGCAGTAAGTGCATATCTTTGCCACAGAAAAGGGGTCCCAATAGCAAAATTTTGAGGTACAAAGCAAGGATGATTGGTAAGGGTTTCCATCAAACTAAAGGTATTGATTATAATGAAATTTATAGTCTTGTGGTAAGGCCACAACACTACAACACAGCCGAGCTGTACCGACGGCCAAGCCGTCTGGCCGTCTGTAGAAATATTGTAGCCGTCGGTAATATTAGAACCAATTTCGTGCCAATTGGCGCCATGACAACTTAATTTTATCGACGGCCACGCCGTCTCTAACAATGTCGTCACAAAATTAAGGAAGTATTCCATTTTTACCAATGGCGAGGCTGTCAATAATATTTAAAGGTAACAGTTGACGGAGACCGACGGCTGGGCGGTCGATAGTATTATTGTGAAAATTTTCAAATTTGGCACCTTAACTAATTATACAGACGGCCAGGTCGTCGGTAAAATTGTTTAATGAAATGCAACGTTGCGATGGCGTCGGTCTTATTACCATCGGTAATAATAAAAGACCGTTTAAGTAGCCCAGCGCCGCTTTCCCTTCCCCATTTCTGAAGAACCTCTCTGTCTTTCTCTCCTCCACCCTCTCTCCACCGCGCCACCGGCTTGCAATGTTGTTAAATTTCAGAGATAAAGGGTCACCACTGCTGCTGTTGAGGGTGGTGTTCGTCCATGTTTGTCCAGTTTTTGACGTTGCCCAATTTTACCGTACACTAATTAGGTTAGTTACCTATCCAATTTAGTTAGCATTGGACACATATAAATAGGAATTTTGATTAAATAATTTGATTGGCATAAATAAATAAATGGAAATTTGATTGTATGCCTAGGATAGATATTTGAACACTTAGGATAGAATTGTGTAAACCATGTTATAATATGCATGCAAGGTTTTTATGTTTAGGTTTTGATGAATGACAAACATTGAAGTTGAGAATGAGCGTTAAAAGATGCAAATGATGTCAAGACAAACAATGAAGTTGAGGATAAGAGTTGGAAGCAAGCAACAAGACAAGAAGACGAGTCCGCAAGCTTTGAAGATGGTTTAATATCTTAGGATTTAGGTAAACTTATTGTCAAAAACCAAAGTTTATTATCTCTCTCACACACACACAAGAAAATATTTTTAAAGAAAAGGTTTTACGAAAACTATGGGCGTAAAAGTTTTATGACTTGTTAGCTGTTTTAAAGCTTAGTGCATACTATCAAACTTGACCTTTGTGCACTAAAGTGATGATAACTTGAGCTACAGAAGTCCAAATGATGTGTTTCTTGTTGCATTAGAAAGCTAACATCCGGGGCTTCAATTTCATATAAGATAGTCCATATTTTGAGCCATTTTAGGGAAAGGTATCGATACCCTAAAGGATGGTATCGATACCCTCAGGCCAAAATTTGAATTTTGGCCCAATGGACATAAGGGTATCGATACCCTCTGCCATGGTATCGATACCCTCGTGCTAAAAATGCCCATAACGGCTAGTTTTGACAAAATGGCTCCATCCCAATTACTCCCCAACGTCTCTAAGGTTTGGAAAGTCTATAAATTGATAGTTTTGAGCCTTATTTCATACATAACATCAATTCTAAGTATTCTTGTGCTTATGCTTCCATTTTCACATAATTTCAAAGTGTTTTTTGCACATATTTGAGAGATAACCAAAGTTTGGTTCATAGAACTTCATTTGTGTTCATCTACTCTATTTTGAGAGTTGTAATTCTTTCTCTTCTCAAATTCTG